>JAZKJV010001487.1:880275-1180951 GCA_037367405.1 Ottelia alismoides
TATCTGTCGTCATCAAATATTTAGATATAGAATTATATATATTGTTTGAGCCTTAATTATCATTTTTAAAACATTCACATTTATCTATTATTCTGCAATAACTCAGATAAAAAACTTACTTGCTGATTAACACAAATTTCTTTCATTCATTTTACAGTTATTTTTTATTCCTAATAAGTTCTAAATTTCAATAAATTATAGTCACTAAACAATCTTCATTTTTTCCCTTCTTCCTACCTCTTATTCATTTCTAACATATTTTAAACTATAATTGTTTGTTGTTGTGCCTTTTGATTTCTGTCCAAAACAAAACTACTTTAGATTGTTAAAAATTTCTAACCCTCCTTTATATTTTTTCCTGGTGTGTATATATGTCCTTTATGTAACTAACTTTGCTTCTGACATTACATGTAGAAGATTTTCCTTGTTATATATTGAACAAATCCTTCAACTATTTTTATCAATTAGATTTGTATGTGGTTTAATCCTATTTTCCTATAAATTACACATGTACCTGTTGTTCTTACATGGATGATATTATGTCAAGAGAAAAAGTTAAAGCTCCTTTTTATGTTTTTGATTTCTTCTTAAAAACCTACATTTTTTATGCGGTCTATATGTTTACATACACATTTAGTGTTTATTATTAAGATGTCTTTTGCTTGATTTTTGAATATTGAAAATGCACATTAGAGTTCATTAAAAGTTTGATAGGACGAATGGCTGATATATCGGTACTTTTCTTTCATTTTCTATATGTTAAACTTCATTATGAATTTAATAACCCAATACATGATAAAATGGTAATTTTTCCCATTATATACCTGCTTTTGTTTAATAAGTAAAATATCAAGAACTTAAATATGTCATATTACTTTCACATTTTGACACCAACTTTTTGTTATGTTTTTTTCCTTCATGTTAATCCAGATAACCTAGATATAATTTATTTCAACATATATTTTCACATGAATAGTTATTGTTTCTTACTAGGATTACCTTTCGATTACATTTTAAATGTAAAAATGTATGCTCAGACTTATATATTGGAAATTTAGGATGATCAATGCATGTTACATACATTATCTTCTCATTCTTTGCTTGCTTAGTCTTTATGGATTATAAAAAAATTTTAAGAAGAAAAGGAGGCAATGATGATGATTTGTTTAGGTAAATCTTCATTTATGTTCAATATTTATGCTTTCCCTCTTTATTAATTGTGTAGTTAATACTTATCTATTTAATTTTTATGATCGAACATGGAACAATTACATTTAGATCAAGAAGTTCGTTTACACGCCAAAATTACGAGCTCCTTGATTTAAAAGTAATTATTCCATGTGTGATTGATAAATCTCATATTCATCATCATTAATCTTATTAATTAGTCCTCTATCTTAAACTAACCATTTAACTTATTAATTGATTGAATTAACTTCTAACACCTTGTAAATAATTGAGGCTAATTATTGTATATAAATAGAATACCTAATATATCTGTTTAAAGTTCTTTTGAATATTCAAAAATACCAAAAAATAACAAGCTTGGAGACTCTTCTTCAGCTTTAGTAGCTTATTGAGTAGCATTTATTTACCTATATATTCAGACTGACCTTTCTTTTGATTATTCAAAAATACCAAAAAATAACAAAATAATTAAAAGAGGTATTTTTATATACATAAAAATATTTATAAAAATATATGTATGTGTATATAATATATTTGATTTTGACTTCTAATAGATCTCAAAAAGATATACAACTTTCATGTTAAAAACTTTTAAATTTGACTTCATTTAACATTTTATTTTGAATTTCTATTGAGTTATTCATTTATCTATTTTTTATGGGCCACGTGGCTCAATCAGAGCCCTCCATGTGGTCGGCTCTTGAATCACTCTTGCTCCTCATCTGGGTCTTCTAATTGTTTGATCAAACGGCTCTAATTCACTCAACTCCGCCCGCATCTGGGTTGCTTGATCAAATGATCAAGCAGAGATCGTTTGTCTGTCTGCACCCAACCAGTAACCGTTGGATCGAGTGATCTAACGGTCACCAATCATCTTCCTCCTCACACCCCTTCTACGTACTCATGCTTCACCAGTTGCGTAACCGACCATCTTCGTTGGTTTATGTTGGTCTCTACACGTGGCTTCAAGCCATGAGATCGGTATCTCCGTGTTTGCCTCACATCTCTCTCTCTCTCTCTCATGCCCTAACCTCCATGTCCACCATCTCCTTCATGTGAGGTTGCAATTGATAGACGAAACCTTCCTCGCCAACTACCTACGCTTCAAACAAAACCCACTCTCCTCCAACCTTCATTGGTTATCTACCCTTTGCGAGAGGTCCCTCCAAGATGTATCTCCTTCCCCAATGACAACGAGTGTGTGATATTTAGAGCAAAGAAGGAGCACAACTTCCGACGAGATCCACGACCTCGCAGCCCATCTGAGGCTGCTCAAGCATCAAGCTTTCGTCGTGCTTGTTAAGCGGTGATCCAGGAACCTCTGTAGCTCCTATCCCAGGCCAATCATCCACCTCCGTTCTTCTTTGATTTCCAAGTGAACCCTAATTCATCCCCCACTGTTTTCTTCGATTGAATACCATGCACACACTCACCCTCCCTCCCTCCCCCCCTCTCTCTATATATATTTATTCGATGTGATTAACCAAACACCATTGCAAATTCATCCCCATCTTCGCGCATACACAATATAACATCCTTCTCTTCTCCAGATCATGTTCCCTCTCGGCTCGATTCTTCTTTCTGCAAGGAAGAAGACCCACGTATGGCTTAATCTCCGACCACCTTCCTTAGACCTTCATCCACCATTTGTTCCCCTCCAGACGACCCTCGTATGCTTCGGTTATTCTTCTAACAGTACAAGTATCACATATCTTCAAAAGTCGGAGGATCTAAGGTTGCTCTGGTCTAGAGCTCCACCTCCGACGAACGTGCAGCGACCCACCTATATAGACTGTCTAGGCTCTTCTCTGATTCACCATCACCTTTGGCCAGGTCCCTGCGAAGCTCCCTCAACCTTCAAGGAGAGCTCAGGAGCACGAATAAGGAATGCATCACTTGTCGGAGCATCGCCCAGGAACCACCGTGCTAGGGGGCACAACGGACTCCAACAAAGTACATGTGTCGGCTAATCTAATTGATTAGACAGCTCAGATCTTCCCCACGCATAGCGTTGGTGGGATCAAGCCTATTCCTAAGGTGCTTCAGTACTCCACGTGTCCCAAGCCTCGCATTGAAGTAAGGACCTCGTGCGCCTCACGTGTCACTCCGTAACTTTTGCATAAATATCCATGTGCATGGTTATTTACAGATAAGACCCCCAAAGACTTCTGTTTATTGCATTTTCTTCTTTTTGGATCTGTTTGTTATATTTCTTGTGTTTTAAATCATGTTTTCTTGCAAAAATGCACATGGTTTATTTAGTGAATAACTTGAGCATATTAAATCCATTTTTTTATGGAATTGGTCTTGTTTTAAAGCTCCGTTCTTCCTCTTTAACATGGTTTACTTCGACTTGTGTACTTTAGCTAATTAATCAAAGAAATTTATCGCTTGTTGTACCCTGATTTAATTGTCACTTCATTCACCTTACCTTCATTTCAATTCATAACTGAACGCTTATTAGATTTAGAATTTAATTAGGTGATCAACTAATTTAACTTGTATCATTAAGATCCTAACTAAGTGCTAAATATTTATTAAGTAATCTATGTACTTTATGTAATTAATTAATTAATTAATTAAGTAGCAATTTGAATCATTCATTGAACAATGCGAGACTAATGTGGTCATTGAAGTAAACTTAAGTAAAGCCATTAATTCAGGAGCATTCTTATTGCATGTGTTGAGGTTAATTTATTATTCAATTTGTAGCATCTTATTTAACCTGCATATAAAAACCAATAAAAATACATGTATCCATATGTATTGTCTACGTTGACCTAGATTCACTATTAATAACTTAATCTACATTATTGGAACTTTAATTAAATAGACTAATTGCTCCTGTCCTTGTGTTTGACGATGAACTTATCCATGATATAAATTCAAACCAAGTCCTCTTCGTAGAAATTTTTAGCTTGGTTCTGATGTCATGTTAATCGGCTCGTATTGCAACAAAAGTTATTTAGATTAGCCAATTAGCATGTGATAACTATCGAGAGCTACATTCAGATGTTGAAACTACACACAGTTAAAAAGCATTTTCGTGTATATATGTACAACAGAGAAAAGAGAGAACATTCATTCTTAAAAAGTACATGGGTGGGACAATAACACTCTCAGGTCACATGTATAACCTTGGATGACTAAAACGGTTCCACGTATTGCATAATGCCGGAAGAAGCGTGTTCATTTTCTATCTTTTATTAGCTCCTATAAACGTTTTATTTTCATTTTTTTCTATCAAGTGATATTTTCAATGTATATTAAGCCATTCCATGTTCCATGTTCATATGAAAATAAATATACATTTTCCCATCCCACCACGAAGCCCGAGTATACTCACTAGTTTCAAACTAAAACGGAGTGGCTTTCAAGATGGTCTATGTTGTTACGGATACTTATGTTCTACGATTTAGTCGGGATTTTCACATGTTTCCTTCGAGTTTTTGTAATAACACTCATGCCTCTAACTTTTATGTAATAACTTATAAGGAGGTGATGGACGGGATAAATTCACTCTTAACCAGAGAATAAACCATAATTTGGTTTACCTAATAGACGATAAACAAACAGAAGAGCACAACTATCGATAATGCAAAAAATTAGGGGCAGAAGTGTTATATCAAAAACTTGGAAGGACACAAGCATAAAAATCTCATATAGTACATGATAGCTTTCGACCTCTTTTTTCCTAACTTTTATTTCTGATGTATCAAGACTAGTCCTAACCAATTTTGACTCAATGGAAACCATTTTACCTTTACATCTCAGAGGAGAAAAAACTCTTATCAATGGCATAAGCACAGAAACAATAAATAAACTATATATTTAATGTCTTTATCCAACTAAAATCAATCAATTGTGGTGTGGCAAATGCACATACAAAGAGGACTGTATGAAAGAGAATGTATACAATTTGTATGTGAAATTGAAACTTATGTTAACATTGGGCAAAAACAATTACTGTAAAATTTATTTAGTATTCATGCACTTGATACGGATCTTCTCCATATTTTCAAACATATGTATACCACTGTTAACAGAGACATAACAACGATTCACATGAACATCACACACTACTCCACATTGATACCTCTGATCGGAAGAGAGTCCAATCTCTTGGGCCTTCTGTAATTCTTCAACAAAAGAGAGCAGCAGACAACACTCACTGATGAGGCTGCCATCGCGGCCCCAGCTACCCAGGGAGGTAGACGGAACCGGGTGGAAGGGAAGAGCACGCCGCCAGCAATTGGTATTCCGATGATGTTGTATCCCAGTGCCCATACGTAGTTCAAGCGGATACGGGAGAATGTTTTCCTGGAGAGATCGATGGCGGTGATCACATCTTCCAAGTGGCTTTTCATCAGACGATATCAGCTGCTTCAATTGCGATGTCCGTGCCAGCACCAATCGCCATCCCGACATCAGCAGCAACTAATGCTGGAGAGTCATTGATTCCATCACCGACCATTGCGACAGTCAAACCAGACATCTGAGTACAAGAATAGCAGATCTTGTAATCTTGTTGTAGATGAATACCAAAGTATTGGAAACTAGATTATAAATATTAGAACTAAAATGGCATCAGGATTATAGAAAGCAGGTAAATATGGAAATGTCACCATGCCTAGCGATGGCCGGCAGAGAAAAACTTACCAGTCGGTTACAAGCATTTCCCAGTCTGAAAGTGTATCCATTTCCAGAAGTCTTTATAAATTACTCAAAGACGAACAAGAAGCCCTATTTTCATGTGATTTTACTACTTTAATGGCGCTAAATTTACCCCCATCAATGCGTCATATGGACCGAAAAAATGTGACTCTTGAATATGCAAAATAAGCATAGGTATGTTTGAAGATGCATTAAAGATGGGTTTGCCTAAATAGAAAAGGCTATGTACCTGTAACTCCTTTACTTTCTCTGCCTTATCTCGAGGTTTTGCTTCGGCAATGACATTTTCAATTCCCACTTCCTTAGCAATAGCTTTAGCAGTGCCCCAGTTATCACCGGTTACCATAATGCTCTTCACATTCATTGATCTGAGGATAGATATAGCTTCTCTGGCACCAGGTTTAAGGGATCGGATATAGCTATAACACCCGCAATCTCTCCATTTATAGATACTAAAATACCTGTCTGTGCCAACTCTTCAGTGTCTCTAAGAATTTCTTCTGCTTCTTCGGACAGAGGCACGTGTGAATCCAACATCAAGCTTCTGTTCCCCACAATAACTTCTTTGTTTGCAACCACAGCTTTCACGCCATGCCCGGTGATGGAAATAAAATTTTCTGCCCTCTGGGAATGAGCGCCTCTCTTCTTCTTGGAATTTCTTGGCATACTCAACTATGGCCTTAGCTAGTGGATGCTCACTGTTCACCTGGTCATTTGGAAATTTCATTCAGCAGCAGTTTTAAGACGGGAATCAATGATAAATTACCCAAAAAAAAATACATATCAATTGGGTGAAAATCTATACACCATTATATGTTCGTACTTGGCAGGAGTAGACACCCTCACGGTAAAGCTTTTCAAGAGCAAAAGCATATTTCAACTTCAAAAAGTAAAAATGTCCCGACATATATGTTGGTGGAATTATCTTTAGACTTTAGCTGTATAACTAATGAATCAATTTAAAGGAAAAATACCTCAGCAGCAGCACTAATTCGTAGAAGTTTTCCCAGGGCCATGTTTGTTAGGAGTTTAGTTTTGACAACAAGAGGCTTGCCAACAGTTAGAGTTCCTGTCTTATCGAACACGATGCAATCTACCTGCAAAAATCAAAATTCTGAGTCGTCATATACATTTTCTTTGAAAGAAATTTGCAACAAACTTGCACCTTTTGAACTTCAATTTAGGATACAATGGCTAAACTATGATACTTCCTATACGAGAGTCCATCAACAACGCAAGGTTGAAGTTGTATAACATACATCAACAAAAAATATTTTCTCTGGCCTCGAATCCAACCTTAATTTAAGGATATGAATGTTGCTATGTACTGAAAATGACTGCTCATGTGAATTAGATTCCAGTTCAATTATATAGGCACCCCCCACCCCCAATCTTATTTCTAGTTGTTTTCTACGTCCTTTAGAAATCAGTAGATTAGTATACATTAAATGGCATGTTCTTGTAAGTTCTGTCACTTCCATATCTTTATCAATCTCAACTAGTAAAAGTACTTGCCTCTTATTGTCTTATCCCGGTAACAACTTGGAAAAAAGATATGAATTTCAGTTCCCTCCATAAGATAGAGTTTCGTGAGCAAGAACTAGTTAGAGAATCCAACACAAGGGAGTCTAGAAAATGTGGCTCCCATTAATTATATTTTATTTAAAACTCATAGCATTTATATACATATATGTTGTGGAGAAAGAATGAATGACTTATCTTATTCACGAGTCTAGGGTCTCTTATATAGCGTGAAACCCTAGAGAACTAAAAAGAGAAAATACATAAAGGACCCCGAAGGGTTACATGATTCAATATAAATAAACAAAGAAAAATAGTCAGGTAACAAAATAACTCTAACATATGTAAAGCATAGTTACAAAGTAAACATTATTTGAGAAATAGATAAGTTCGTAGGTTGTATACAACAAGCAAGTTTCTTCATAATGAATTATTGAGAACTATATCTCAATTTAAAAAAATGACGATGGTTATGACCCAGATATTATAACCAGTGCTTTAAAAACACACATTTAAACCACATATTCCCATTTTCATGATTTGTTAAATTTAAAATTGATATTAAAGAGAGAAGTATGACTCGGTACGGAAAAATAGAATGGGATTGTTCAGTGAGGAACTGACTAAATCTAGAGATGTCAACACTACAGGTGTTAGATTTCTCATTCATACCCAATTTAATGAAAAATAGTCTCATATACTTACTCATAACTAACTTCATTTTGAGAAAATAATGATAAAAATTATCTACAAAGTTGTATGGGAAAATTGTATCAACACCTTATGTGCACTTTCAAGTGCTCGGCCACCTTTTATAAGTACGCCTTGGGAAGCACCAACTCCAGTGCCAACCATGACAGCTGTAGGTGTGGCAAGGCCAAGAGCGCACGGACAAGCTATAACCATGACAGAGATGCCAAACTGGAGAGCAAGCTGAAAGATATCCATTGAAGATGGAATCCAAGACTTTGGGTAGGCATTAAGTTTCCCAGCAAGAAACCAAGCAAACCAAGTGCACAGAGAAAAAACAATAACCTGCATACCAGATTGATGTCAAAATTAGACTCAAAATCCTTTTTATTGTAGATTGCAGTACATCATAGCATGTAATTCATTACTTTTATAAGACTGGTAAAAAATAACTAAGAAAATTGCAGAGATATCATGGTTTCAGGTTTTATTTAAATGACTGCACTACATGACCGTGCTAAACTCCCAAATAAAAGCAGCAACTACCAATCATTTTTCCGAACTTGAGTGCGTCGACAACATGGATTAGTTCCACTAGATATACCTAATGGGTCGGACACATGTTTTTGTTAGAATAATTATGTTATTTTAGTTTTAATTGTCCAGTTTCTGTAATTTACCCATAGAGCTTTTCTCCTATATAAGAGAGCTCTAGGGTTTGATTGAATTCATCTCACTTATTCCCTTTCAACATGGTATCAGAGCAACGGTCCTAGACCGGAGTTCTCGAAACCCTAACCCTACCCTACCCCACCCGCCGGCCTCTCTTCTCTCTCCTCCGATCGGCGCCGCCGCCTCTTCCACCACGTGTACGGACACACATCTTCTGAGGTCGCGGCGGGGGCGTGCCTCAGGCTCTCGCACATCGCCAGGCGCCCGCCCCCTTGCGTCTGCGCGTGATTAACACCGCGTCCACCCCCTTGCGCCTCTCCTGCGCACCGCGCCCCTTTGCGTGTGAGCCCCTTTGCATGAGGCTCCCTGGTTTGCGTCCTTGCCCTAGCGCCGCGCGCGTCCTGTGCACAGGCAGTGACTCCTGTGCATGCTTCCTTGCCCTGGTTTGCGCGTGCGTGATCTTCAGTGCGCGGCATCTTCCGTCTACGCGAGCCATACACGCGCGTAGGGTGCGTGTGTTTGGGTTGTAGTCCCACCAGTTCAAAGTAGAGGACCTAGTCAGAGGAACTCTCAAGGTATGGAGGGCGTTGTGGTTTGAGTCTACGTCCACAACGGCCTTCATAGATGTTCACGTAGACATTACGGTCTAGTCGTGTAACCCCAGTTGCAGAATATTGTTGTCATCATGTCAGACAACAAGGTAGATCTTCCGTCTCTGGGTGCCTTCAAAGGTCCAGCACCCGTTGTGAAAATGGACGGCACGAACTATGAACTGTGGGCCATGCAGTTCATGAGTCTTATGCAATGCAATGGCAAGAAGCATATCCTCACGAAAGAGGAACCTGTTGAGAAGACTGGGGTTAACGCCTCATGGGAGGCTGACGATGCCTATGCACGTGTATGGTTATCGGGTACTGTATCCATGGAGATAGCCAATGACATTCTGAGTCAATCCACTACGAAGGCTATGTGGGATATCTTAGCTGCCACTTATTCTCCGGCGAAGAACGAGTCCAAGATCTTACAACTCCAGCATGACATTTTCACCTCGAAGCAGAACGAGCGTCCTCTTCATACCCTGAACACCTCTCTGAGGGGTATGTTTGAGAAGCTACACGGGTACATTCCGTTGACAGCCACACCAGAACAGCTAAAGGCATACAGGGACTCAGTGATGACAGGAGTATTTCTAGCAGCCCTTGATCAGGAGTATGATGCCGCCAAAGCGCAGATTCTGACAGATGCCACCATACCTCCTATGGAAGAGGCCTATCGCCGGTTGAGTAGACTCTCTATATCCCATGGTGGAGCTCAGACGCCCTCAGCCATGGCAGCGTCTCGTGGCAGGGGAGGATATCCATAGTTTCGAGGTAGAGGTGGTCGTGGCAGAGGAGGAGGTAACAGACCTCCTCGACAGCCGTGCACTTACTGTCGTAGGACTGGTCACACTGAGGAAACATACTATTCTAAGCATGGATTTCCTACTACTACAGCACGTGTGGCGGAGCAGACTCAATCACTCAGCAGGAAGGGGGTCCTTCCCATGTCCCGGATCAGAGGTTTGAGGAGTTAGTGGCGCGACTTAGAGAGATCATGCCTGGTCAAGGGCCATCAAGTACTTCAGGATCTTCGGAGATAGCCGATTCAGCATTAGCATCCACGTCAGGTACAATATATGCTCTTACTAGTTGTTACCGAGCAAATATATCAGAATGGATCATGGATTCTGCAGCCTCTCACCATTTATGTGGTGATAAAAAGCATCTGGATGGTTTCAATGCAACTCAGACAGGACGCTCTGTGGTGATAGCTGACGGGACACACTCTCCCATTACTGGTCAGGGGGAGGTGAAGTTGACCCCTGCGATACGGCTTCGGAATGTTCTTTATGCTCCCGATTTTTCAATGAATTTACTGTCGATTAGTCAAATCACTAAAGATTTATATTGTCGTGCCATATTTGACCCATCTGCTCTTGTGTTTCAGGACATCCTAATGGGCAGAGTGATTGGAACTGGCCGTGAGCAAGGGGGTCTCTATAGACTGGTGCAGTCTCCTTATGCTGGTGTCTCTTCTGTGAGTGCTGGATCTGTCTCTACTTACACATGGCATCTCCGCTTTGATCATCTTCCGTTGCAAAAGATGGTCCATATCCTTCCACAGATTTCTCCCATGTCTACTTTTCAATGCGAGGCGGGCCAGCTCGGAAAACATCACCGGTCGTCGTTTCAGAGTCGTCTAGGTCCAAGTCGTCATGGTCTGTTTGAGTTACTTCATTTTGATATTTGGGGTCCCAGTCGTGTCCCTGATCTTTAGGGGCACAGGTTTTATCTTGTTGCTGTCGATGACTTTTCTAGGTTATCTTGGGTCTTTCTGCTTAAAAATAAGTCCGATGCTGGACATGTTATTTAGTCTTTCATTATTGAAATAAAAAATATTTTCTCTGCTGTAGTGAAGTTCATACGGTCTGACAATGCTCTAGAATTGTGTAGTACTCAACTATCTAAATTCCTTATGTCTCATGGGATTGTGCATCAGACGTCTTGTGCATATACCTCCCAACAGAAAGGGGTGGCTGAAAGGAAACATCGTCATTTGTTGGATATTACCAGAACCCTTTTGATTCAGAGCCGTGCCCCTCACTCCTATTGGGGGGATGCGGTTCTAATTGCCTGCTATCTTGTTAACCGTATGCCTTCGTCAGTGTTAGGGGAGAAGATTTCGTTCTTGACTGCGTTTCCCGAGAAGGATCTTTTCTCCCTAACACCACGTCTTTTCGGGTCCGTTGCGTTTGTTCATTGCTTTTCTCCTGGTCTTGACAAGCTCTCTCCCAGAGCTGTCAAATGTGTTTTTGTGGGTTATTCCAAAACCCAAAAAGGATATCGGTGTTTTGATCCAGTTAGACGACGGTACTATGTCAGTGCAGATGTCACCTTCTTTGAGTCCATTATGTATTTTTCTCTTACAGGTGACAGACTCACTCACTCAGAGGAAGGAGACGATATCTATGTGCCTCCTCCTCCATCTGTTCCATGCTCTACTCCACCACCACAGCCTACTCCACCACCACCACCGCTACCACCAGCTACTACTTTTTATCCTCAGGTCTATCAGCGTCGACCCTCTGCTCATGTGCCTCCTCCATCATCTAGCACGCCCGAGGTATGTACTGATCATTTGAGTTCTACTGATGGCACAGGTGATTTGCATGCGCAGATGGATGTACAGGGTACTGATGGTACTTTCACTACTCCAGTTGATGACCTAGATATCCCTATTGCCCATCGAAGGCAGAAGCGTGCGCGGACGATGAATCCCAAATATGGGATAGAGTTCGGATCTCAGGCTTCGTTGGAGCATTTATCCCCGGACTTTCGCCAGTTTGTTGTTGGGTTATCAGCAGTTGACATCCCACGGTCATATCAGGAGGCACTACAGAGCAGTCCGTGGCATTTAGCTATGGAAGAGGAGATGGCGGCGTTGCAGTCGCGTGGTACGTGGAGTATTGTGCATCCTCCACCATGTGCGTCAATAGTGGGCAGCAAATGGGTCTTTACTGTTAAGCATCGGGATGATGGTACGGTTGATAGATACAACGCCAGGTTGGTTGCTCGTGGGTTCACCCAAACATATGGGGTGGACTATCAGGAGACGTTTTCTCCAGTAGCACGTCATTCTACTTTACGGATTCTCATTGCAGTTGCTGTTGTCCGTGACTGGCCCCTGTTTCGGTTAGATGTCAAGAACGCTTTCTTGTATGGTGACTTGCAGGAAGAGGTTTATATGCAGCAGCCACCAGGGTTTGCTGCTGAGGGGGAGTCCAGTATGGTGTGTCGTCTTCATAAGGCCATATATAGCCTGAAGCAGAGTCCACGGGCTTGGTTTCAGAAGCTCTCGGAGTTGATTGAACAAAAGGACTTTGTCAGATCTACAGCAGATCATACTCTCTTTGTAAAGAGAGACCAGCGAGGTATTGTGATCATCTTAGTGTATGTTGATGATATTGTTATCACTGGTAGTAATGAGCAGGGCATTCAAGCAGCCAAGGATTTTCTTAACGAGCAGTTTGTCGAAGGATCTGGGTACACTTCGTTACTTTTTGGGATTGGAGTTTGCAAGAAATGAGCAAGGCATGGTAATGACACAAAGGAAGTATGTTACTGATCTGTTATCTGAGACAGGAATGGCAGGATGTAGACCAGCTACTACTCCTATGGATTCTAATGTTAAACTTTATGATGATGACTCTGAGGAGGTGGACAAGAGGCGATATAGAGAGCTCGTGGGGAAGTTGTTGTATGTCACTATTACCCGACCTGATATATCCTTTGTTGTTAGTAGGGTAAGTCAATTCATGGAGCAACCCAGACAGGCTCACATGAATGCTGTTTTTATGATCTTGAGATATCTGAAGTCGTCTCCAGGTGCCGGTCTTCTGTTTAGAAGAGATACCTCTATATCTGTCACAGGTTGTGCTGATGCAGACTATGCTGGGTGCCCTAATGATAGAAAGTCTACTTCAAGATTTATTGTATTTGTTGGCAGCTCACCAGTAGCTTGGAAAAGTAAGAAACAAACTGTCGTGGCTCGATCCAGTGCAGAGTCAGAATATAGGGCAATGGCCCAAGGTAGTGCTGAGATGATGTGGGTCAAATCTGTTTTGACTGATTTAACTATTGAAGTACCTCTTCCTATGCATCTTAAATGTGATAATCAGGCTGCCTTGTTTATAGCCAATAATCCAGCCTTCCATGAAAGGACAAAGCACATTGAAGTGGATTGTCATTATACACGGGACTTGATTCAAAAGGGGCTTATTTCGACTTCTTATGTATCATCAGGAGAGCATATTGCAGACATGTTCACCAAGGCTCTTGCTAGAGGTCCTTTTCATCTCTGTTGTTCCAAGCTGAGCATGATAGATATATATGCTCCAGCTTGAGGGGGAGTGTTAGAATAATTATGTTATTTTAGTTTTAATTGTCCTGTTTCTGTAATTTACCCATAGAGCTTTTCTCCTATATAAGAGAGCTCTAGGGTTTGATTGAATTCATCTCGCTTATTCCCTTTCAACAGCTTTAAGCTAGAAACTCGATATCATTCAAGTATAAGAAAAGCAAAATTGCCCTTATCAGACAAGCAAAGACATGATGTGAAGCATCAAGTTCCCAATGAAATTTCTGATGAAGAAAACAGAATTAACTGCAATAAATATTTTTATAGGTTTCTCCAGCAAAAACAGAAGTGTATTACAGTTGGAGCGTACATTTAGATAGGTGCAAATATTGACAAACTAACTGCCAAGAAATAGCAGTAAGTACTTTGGATATTGTAGGTGGGTGATCTTTTCATCTAAGTCAAAGGAATTAGAAATTGAAATCATCTGACATGAAAAACATGTCGTACTCATCTCTTATAAAGAAAGTAATGAAAGAAATGCAGAAAATTAACACTAACCAGAGGTACAAAATATCTTGAAATGCGATCGGCAAATATTTTTGAACGGGAGCCTTGGCCATTTGTGCAGATTCGACAAGACGAACAATTTGGGCTAATGCGCTCTCCGATCCCACATGTGTGGCACGGACATGTAATACTCCATTCTCGTTAACTGTCCCACCTATAACCTTGTCACCTGTCCTTTTTGCAACAGGTTTTGCTTCCCCAGTTATCATACTTTCATTGACATGGCTCTGTCCCCATATAACAAAACCATCAGAAGCTACTTTTCCTCCGGGAAGGATTTTGATAACATCATTCTTTTGAATTAATCTGCTGTCAATCTCTTTTTCATGTATAACATTTCCATCGCCATCATGTTGTAACAGAATTGCAGTGTCAGGGGCCAAATTCATAAGCTTTGCAATGGCTTCTGAGGTCTTACCCTTAGCCAGAATCTCCAAATATTTCCCAAGAAGAATAAAGGATATCAGCATTGAACTGGTCTCAAAGAAATCAGTTGCCTTGAAATCCGGAAGAATTGCAGCGCGAAGAACCAAGTAGACCGAGTAGACATATGCAGTAGTTGTACCCAAGACTATTAAAACATCCATATTTGCAGAACCATGCCGCAAGGCCTTGTAAGCGCCCAGATAAAACCTCCAACCAATGACAAACTGCACTGGTGTTGATAATAACCATCTTAACAACTCACCAATTGTCATCATGTTCACAATCTTGGCTTCCAATAGATTTTTAACCCCAGGAATATACATGAACACCATGGAAGAGAGAAAAACAGGGATAGTGAAGACTAAACTCCAAAGAAATGACTTGTAGTATTGCTTTATTTCATTCTCCCTGTTCTTCTTCTTATCCCCATCTTCCGGAAATATCGATGCCGTGAAACGTCCAGATCCAATTGATTGAATAACCTCAATGAAATCACGAGGGCCTATTTGATCTGGCTTGTACGATATCGATACCCTATCGCTGACAGATTCGACAGTTATTCTTTCAATACCAGAGAGAGCTTGAAGAGAACTTTCAATCATCTGCATGGACAGATCCGTACGTACTCCATCCAATTTGAGGGTAATTTTGCTTACATCTTCTCCCGTGCTAAGTACATCGGCCTCAAAACCCATATCTTCAACTACTTCCTTGAGTTGGCTAGCACTTACCAAATTAGAATCATATTTGATTTCTGCCTCTTCAGTTGCCAATGCAACCAGTGCTTTCTGAACGCCACGAACATCTCGCAGGGCAGACTCAACTGTGCTTGAACAAGAAGTGCATGTCATCCCTTTTATATGTAAACGGCATGTTAACAGCGAATCTTTCTTGTTAGACTCATCTTCAATCAGCTCAGCTTCAAATCCAGCATCTTCAATGGTTTCTCGAATCGTTTGTTCCTGTATAAGTTTAGAAAATTTACAAAAAAAAGAGTAGGCATGAACATATAGATCATTGTTACCCAGTACCATAACTCCCATTGCATGTGACATCCAGAATTAAATGAAGCAAAAAATTCAGCTATTCACGAGTTAAAAGACTCAAAACACAATCAAAATGAATGGAAAAGTCCAAAGACAAGCACATACACTTCACTTTTGATAAGTTGGTATATCCAATTTTATTTTTACCACCAGATTAAAATATAGCACCTTGTCCAAATTGTGATTTATGCCTTGAATATTCGCATCCTAATCGCAATCCGACACATTCTGTATATGGATTATGAGTGTGACGCATTGTATGGATTTTGGATCTAATTAAAGGTCTGCTTAGCAGTTTACCCAGTACCATAACTCTCATTGCATAAGCGACATCCAGAATTAAATTAAGCAAAATTTTCAGCTATTCACGAGTTAAAATACTCAAAATACAACCAAAAGGATTGGAAAAGTCCAAAGACAAGCATATACACTTCACTTTTGATAAGTTGGTATATCCAATTTTATTTTTACCACCAGAATTAAATATAGCACCTTTTCCAAATTGTGATTTATGCCGTGAACATTCACATCCTAATCGCAATCCGACATATGAGTGTGACACAATTGTATGGATTTTGGATCTAATTAAAGATCTGTTTAGCTGTTTACCATGCACTCCTCTGTTTGTTAAGGTTTTCTTTCCAGAGAACGCCATCTGATACCTTGTACTTATTTTATCTCAAATAGTGGATGTTTCTTTTCGTGTGATTTTTACCTCCTCTCTGAATGGATTTTTCCACGTAAATCTGCGTGTCTCGGGTGCAATTATGAATTCTTCGTGGGAATCGAGCCTCAAAACAACAATCAATTAAATTATTCAGTAGATCTCCAGCTTTACCCAATTGGCGAACAAACCCCGATCCCCGATCAACTCCACTGCATTCCGAATCTTCGCCAGCTCGGGAATCGAAGGAAAGCATCAAAATTCAAACTTTCAAGTGAAGAGAGCTCACCGAGACGAAATCCGGGTAGAAGACGACCTGAGCACGGTGACCAAGCACATCAACAGCAGCATCGTGGATGCCGGGGAGGCGCTTGATGGCCTTCTCGACGGAGGCGGCGCAGGCAGAGCAGGACATCCCGTTGACGGCGAAGAGGGCGACACTCCTCCCGGGGGCGCGCTCGGGGTCGCCGCCGGCCGTGGTGGTGGCGGCTTTGGGGTACTTGGGCATGGAGGGGTAGTGGGCGCGGGGCAGCGAAGGGGAGGCGTCTCCTCCGTCGCCGCGGAAGCACGACATCAGGAAAACCCTAGTTGCCATTTCCTCACCTCTCGAGATCGACCGGAATCTCTCCCCCCCTCTTCGGACCTCTGCTTTTAAATGGGTCTATATATATTCGATTTGAATTTTACAGGTGGGGCGCGGGGCGGGGCTTTCTTCATGATGAAATTACGATTTTGCCCCTTGTATTACTGCAATTTACGCAACATATAGCTATCTACTGCAATTACCCAAACATTTATAATTTTATGTGTAAATATTTACGAGTGTGAGAGTTAATTACACGCGATAAAAAATATTAGTTATAACTTGAGACTTGTCAACGCATTCAATTGGATCTGAACTCCAAATTACCAAGGTCGGTTTTCCTCTTTAATTATTGTTATGGGACATGAATGCAACAAAATAATTTCTTCATTTATGAAAAGTGTCATGTCAACGGAAAGTTTAATTCTGTACAGCCGAGAACCTTCGAGTTTCATAAGGGTATGGTTGTAAAATTCCAAGCTTTCATGGGTAACTATGTAAAAACACCAAAAAAGCATTACGTGCTTCTTAATCACGGCAGCATAGTTGGAATCTATTTTAATTATTCGCTATATATCATTTTCATCACTGTTTAAATTAAGATTATACCTATGGTTCTTTCTTCCCCTAGACTATGGCCCTATTTGGTTGGAGAATAAGCCCTGGAATAAGGGGTCAATTCTCCTCCCGACACGGTTCCCAGTGGTACGACTATTCCTCATTATTCTATCTTATTTCACTCTTATTCATATCTTTATCCCACCTTACCTACTTTTATTTCACCTTATTCTCTTTATTCCTATCCTTTAGCCGAACAAAGAATAGACACTTATTCTCCTTATTCTCCATCCTTATTCCTGCTTATTCCCGAACCGAACGGTCCCTATGTGAATGCGGGTCTATTCGCTTTGCAGATCGAGAAACTGGATAACTTGAGGGTGCTGATTATAATTTCTCATGGAACTCTCGCGAAGATTTGTAAAATTGGGCAAAGTCGTCCGTTTTATAATACTATAGGGTTTGCGTGACAAGTTGTGATGGCTCCGGGAGGATGGGATGATGCCACGTGTTGAGAGGACAGCGACTACAAAGCCGAAGTCGTCGATGTGTAGCTTATGCTTCAAGGCATAGTATACGTGGTGTGAAAGCCAACTCACGTAAAAATGGACAGTTTTAAGTTAATTAATGCTGCTTTAGAAGTGGGCATTGATTTTAATATTTGACAATGTATCATATGATATAATATAACCCTCGGAGAACGCAAGCATTGTCTGTGATTTACTTATAATCTGAGCTGGCAAATGCATGGTTTATAAGGTTAATCTAATTTCTCTCCGATTTAAACGTAAGAATCTTTTTTTTACTTCTAATACAAAAAAGAAACCATCAATGCCTTGCGGCATTTTTGGGACCTTGGGGGCGTCACTTGGAAATTTACCAATTGGATGCTTATGGAACTGATCAACAATTCTACTTTGTTAAGGATTTGTTTTTAAAATATTCTAAAAAAACTCCTTTGAATAAAAATGAATTAAATATGAATTTGTCTTATAGGTTTGAGATAGACGAATCAAGTCTCACTCAACTCGGATTCATACAGAAGAAATCCGAATTTGTTGATATGTATATATACGTGCATGCATGTGTTTGAATATATGTATTCAATGTACATAAACACAAACACATGTGTGTATGCATGCATGCTTGAATGTATGTGTGTGCATGCATGCACACACGTGTGTGTGTGCGCATGCATGTGTGTGTTTGTGTGTGTGTATGCATGCGTGTATGTGTAACGGAACGGGTCGCGCTGACCGACGGAAGCGTGCACCGCACGACTGAATCGTTACTGAAAACATGCATGGTAATCAATGAGCATAAGAAAATATCATTCTTAAAAGAATCCATAAATCACTTTCAAACTCAGAGTTCCATTATTACAAAATCAACAAGGGCATACTTGTAAAAGAAATTAAATAATTGCTCAAAATGACCCTTAGTTCCAATGGGCATCAGGTATCCACCATAATCCATGTAATTAACCATACCATGCTGAAAGTCTCGTTGAATTTGACTCATGAACTTGAGTGCTTGGTCAAACTTGTTCTTTACATGAAATAAATAAACATAATTTTGCTTGAGCCTAATGCCTGGTATGTATCGGAGTCCATGCATGGGAATTCTTATGGTCTTTTAACATGTTACACTTCATATACTTGAGTATTCATGGAAAATATCATTGCATGCCTAGATGTCCCATACATGTTATCGTTTTCTTTCAGAAATATGAATATCATGTGCAATATACATAAATTTTACATGAGCTAACATTTTTCATCATAATGGGTACGTTCCATGATATTCATAACATGTGAATGTATCTTTTAGCATTAGATAATTCTTTCGGAATAACCCATAAATAGATTTTGCATGACTTGTGATAGTTTATTATTTGTAAACTATTTCTCTCATGAGATATAATGTTTTATCTTTAATTAAACCATTTCCTTGCATAACTTATAATGATTTATCTTTAGCTAAATCATTTCCGTGCATACACATATAATAGTTTACCATTATAAATTATTTCCTTGTATACTTGTAATAGTTTACCTTTTATAAACCATTTCCTTGCATACTTGTAATGGTTTACCTTTGTAAATCATTTCTTTGCATACTTCTAATGGTTTACATCTATAAATCGTTTCTTTGCATACTTGTAATGATTTACCTTTATAAATCATTTCATTGCATACTTTTATGTATGTATCTTGTTATACGTTTTCAACTGCTGGCACTTGCGGTCTATGCAGGGACGGAGGGAAGGGGGGACCATGCCTCCCCCCTTCCAAAAAATTAAATAGCATGTATATGATTCTTTCAATCATAGCTTCAAATTTTGTCGAATTTCTGTTTCGATAAGCCACTGAAATTCAATCGAAATGACTGAAACTTCAACAATATTGGGGGGGGGGAGGGGACATAGTACAAATCCTGATCGAAATTTTGGTCCAAATTCAATTGAAATGTTCAGTCACCGAAATGGTGATCAAAATCGACATTTAGGGCCATGCTCCCAATCTCGTATCTGAATTCCATTTTATTACGATCCCCAATCATGTTGTCGAACTTTTTTGTATTGTTTCTCATAATAACCGTAGTAAAGGTACGTCGCAACTTTATACTATCCTTTTTTTAATTCCGTCTTGAATCCTTATCGGTGCAACTTCCGCCCACAGTACAACAAATTTGACTTAAGAGAATAGACACTTTTTATATATTCATTGATATTATCTATAGTTATAATAATGGGCATTATCCATTACTTCATCCTTTAAAATTTGCAGCGAATATCCAAATTGTTGCTATATTCCTTGGATATTATCCATTTCCTTCTAATCACTATTATATCTAGCATCAATTAATAAGAATTTCAACGAATAAGTCAATGGATAAATCATTGTTATACGAACATTTAGCAATGAATATGGCATTCATTGCTGATTTTAAGAAGAAAAGCTAATTCTACAACAACTAATATTCATTGATATATATATACACGATGGGAAGGTATGTTAATAAATATTCATATTATTTGTTACCTTATGTCAATTTTGTTGTAGTGTCGTATAAATCTTCAGAAGTTGAAATTAAATATGAACATGGGATCAACATCACGATTTACAACAATGAAAAATCTTAACAATTCGGTAAGACAGGGAATCCCTCACCACTTCCAAACTGACACAAAATCTCCGTCATTACACCTCCATGGATCAAGTAATTTGTCTAGATCATGTAGTTCCTTCTCCATCTACTCCATCTACGCAAGACGCATACAAGAATGCAGTGTTGATTGATGCACCTTTAGTTTGAGTTGTCCATTATTTTATTATAATTTACACTTAAATAAAGACATATTTTTCATATTACCGTGGTTGATCAAAGTTCTTTATCAATACAAGATGAAATTGGTGGACTATCACATGAGTCATATAATTTCCAATTGACATGCTAAAAAATTCAATATCATTTATATTCCTTCATTTAATGGTAATTGTAAGTAAGGTAAATATTAATCTTAATTAGAAGGTATTTTATTATTTTACAAATCACTCTCCTTTAAATTTCACGAGGAATCCATTAAATATTAGGAGTAGATGTGAATAGGATAAAATTTATAAAAAAAATTATTTATTACCTTCTCCTTCTCAAACTTTTATTACATCTATTACAACATATTTTACTGTTGCCATAATTTCGAACAAAATTAATACATTTGTAAGCAAAAGAAATAGTATAATTATAAATTTACCAATAGAATGTAATTAAAAAGGAATGTCTTACCATCTTTTCACATAGAAAAAATTTATTAACTATCATGGAGTAATTGTAGAATACTTAGAATTTAATAACTATTACAACATAATTATAAATTAAAAAAATACATAATAAAGTTTTTATTTGAATGATTTTTGTGAACGGAAGGTATCATGTATTTGAAATAAAAAAAGTCATCTCGTAAAAATACAATTAACCTTAACTTTGACGTTGACATAAACTCATATATTATTACATTACATGGATTTCTATGTAAATATTTATTATTGCGTAAGGTTTTTTTATCTACAAACTACATAATTATCTCTAATTGTTAAATTTTGCGCAGATACTCATCTATCACTAATCAAAATTAGCCTATGGATGATCATACTACAACAATTCTATATGGCCCCTCCAATAGAAAATTACTGGCTCCGTTCCTGGGTCCATGATATGACATGACAGTGTAAGTACAACTGTAAAGGACTTAACTTTTGCCTCCGTGGTTTCTTGCAATCATATGTCCCTTGCGACGTTGCTCTTTGAGATAACACGGCCCCTTGCGGTCATCCATATGACTTTTATGGGTCTATCCCTTAATCTAATTTAAAGTTATCAAAATTTATTTTGTTATAAAGTATATATCCCAATGCTTTACCACATGTAAATAATATCTTAATATTTATTTCACTTGAACATGAGTTCCCTCCTTACCTAAATATTATACCATATCATATGTGATATTAAAATATATTATATCAATTTACGATCTTAATCTGAGACATGCATTTATGAGGATCCATTTACTTATATTTAGGATATTGTAAAGATCTTTTATATACGATAATATAGAGGTGGAGTTTGTTAGATATTGATGGGCATGTTCAAATAATAGTGGTTTTTATAGTAACAGTTAACGTGTATGTATGGAATCCCGGATCCAATATGTAATGTAATAAATGAATAATTAAGACTATAAATGTGGGGGGTATATTGAAATTTGTTGTGTTATCAATCATGGTTTCTGTAAGGCTGTATGATGGTTTTAGGGATATCAATTTGAAATATAGATACGATAAATATCTCAGGTTCATCAGCACATAATTGTAATTATTTAGAGAATAAATCTCATGCTGAAGGGTGAGGCACTTTTTGTTCAATATATCATACATGAGAAATTAATAAGCCTTGTTTAATTAATAATGTAAATAGAGATCATAATAAAAAGATGTAAATCCCGTTGTGTGGCTATCCATCAATAATTCTCATGATTCTTAACACATAATTACCATCATAGAATCTAATTTAATATATTACTTATTAAACTTGATCAAGAAACAACGTATGGGATCATCTAATGGCTAATAGATGCAGTTCGGATAACAGTAGAAGGCAATGATGATTTAATATGCAAACTTCATGATATGCTTCTCGTGTGAGAAATTATCACATATTATTGTCATTAATATTTGATGTACATATTCAAAAGTCTTATTCTGAATAGGGTCATCATGCATATGAATCAATTTACGATTCCAACATATAGACATAATTGTCCTTTCTCAAATAAATTCATTACATATATGTAGTGTCCTACAAAATCGACACACACATTAAAAGATTGTAATTTTGATATGACTTTTGTTGATACGTAAGGTCCTAAGCCGATACAGACCTCAAACCCGAATCCGTGATCCTTCATGTCATGATTTCTTATTTGCGACTATACACGTCCTTTGTCCATGTACTCCCTTGACTTACCTCTTTGTCTCCTTCGAGAAAGAATAGCCTTCAAATAAGGCTCCTCTCTCAAACACTCCCCCGCTCCCCACCCCGAAATGGGAAAGGTATAATGACGTAGGGATTAGAAAAGTTGTGGCCTTTTATGACAATCAATCGAGATGGAATAATGGGTGATTAAATCACAAAAATAGGGTATTTAAATATCCATAAATTGATAATACAATTAAATATTGCAATAATGGTAATGCATGCATAAATAGAAATATGGTTGGAGGTATAAATTCCCATCCGTTACAATATACTTCCCTTAAAAAATCATCCTCGAAATTTCTTAGAATACAACACATACTGAAAAGGTGTGTATATTTCTTTTGCATCTCATTTTCTGCTTCCAAGTAACCTCCTTTTGATGATATTGTTAAAGAATCTTAACAGTGGGAACTGTAAGTCAACACAGATGACGATCTCTTCCTTGGATGGTTTGTATTGATTTCTCTTCAAAAGTCAAATTGGGTTAAATATCGAGTACCTCGTGTTCCGTAGTATGTGAAGGGTCAGGTGCGTACATTCTCTACAAAAACACGTGGAATATACCATGTAGCTCGAGTATTAAGGCGGTACATAGTATCATACATCACCACACCAACACTTTCAACTATCTCAAAAGGTTTGATTTAATCAGAACTGAGCTTTCCTTTATTACCAAATCACAAAACGCTTTTGCTTGTGAATATTCAAAACACATTATCTCAATCTGTGAATCTTTTCTCGCTTTGTAATAATCGACATTTTTTTGTTTTGTGATGCCAACTGTCTCATTCTAATTATCTCAACACTCTTCTTGTACGTATGGACTAGTTTTGGTATAAAACATGCTTCCCACCATCATTACTCCAATAAGAGGTTGATTTACAAGGTCTTCCATTTACTGCTTCATGGGGAACCATCTTGATGCTCGGATGGTAACTTTACTAATGACATATGTCTATCCCAGCTACTTTAGAAATGAAAGCATTTGTCCTTAAATTATCTTCTAGTGGCAATGGTCCTATTTGATTAACCATAAGTCTAAAGGTGAAAAGAGGTACTAACTTAAATTGGTTATTCATAGTCCCTTTAAATCTTTTCTGTAATTGAGATGGGTATCTCATCCGATCGGACATAATTGATGTGGAATACGATATACGTTGATGCTTTCATCTGCTTATAGTTCATTTAAACACATGATCGATCGATCAAAGCAAAAGTAATAAGTGAGACAATTTGGTCTACAATCACCCAGTGATATTATAATGATGTATCCTAGTCTTAGATAAATCAATAACAAAATTCCTCAAGATATACTTCCAATTCCATTCTAGTATCTATAAAGGTTGTACCGGACCGACATGTTCCCAATGTTCTATTTAGAATTGTGAGATACTTGGAAATAAATTCAAAAATGTCTCTCTTCATCTTTGACCTCTAGAAATTATGTTATAGATCTTTAAGGATTTTTGTTATACTTAAGTGAATAGTGTTTTATGAGCATCTAAGTTCTCCTACCATAACTTATTGTCACAAAGAGTCTAAAATCTTTATTGGTACCACATCCTCATCAATTTAATTTATGAAATTAGATTATTCCTTCTTGGATGTTTCAATTATTTTTGAAAGACCAACATCTTTTCTATTACCTTGATCTTTTGAATTACCTAAAAAAATTCTCGTTGTATCGATAATGTCATCAATCTATTTGAGAATGTTATCACTACTAACTCCAAGTCATGAATAGCATACTCTAAGTCAAAAGTTGAATAGTTACTCTCTTGTAATCTTAGTTGGCGTGATGTATAATAGGCACACTTTCTGTTGAGAATTATTGAGAATCACCATGTAAGGAAATTACCATACTGGGAATTTCCATAGGTGTGTGTTTCCATATGTATGGATTACCATATGTGTAAGGGGCAGTCTTGTAATCTCCCATGTAAACCCTAGGCCTAATCCCTATTATAAAAGAGGGATTAGGGAGCCTAATTGGAATAAGCAGAATGATCCTACTTTTCTACATGGTATCAGAGCCATAACGGCCCCGATCCCTCTCTCCGCCGCCCACCACCCCGCCCTCCCCATCGCCCTTCTCCATCGTCCTTCTCCATCGCCCAGCCCGACCTCGCCAATGCCTTCTGCTCCTCGCCAACGCCCTCTCCACGCTCTGCGCCAACCCATCGCGCCATCGCCCTCTGCGCCATCGCCTAACCCATCGCCCACGCTCAACCCATCGCCCACGCTCAACCTCCTCGCCCAACCCCATCTGCGCCATCTCAACCCCAACCCATCGCCATCACCCTTTCCCTCTGCGCCCTTCCCCTCTGCGCCCTTCCCCATCGCCATCGCCATCTCAACCCCAACCCATCACCATCGCCAACCCATCTGCGCCCTTCCCCTCTGCGCCCTCAACCCCAACCCATCGCCATCGCCATCGCCATCTCAACCCCAACCATGGCCTCAAATTTCAGCGAAATTCAGTCGAATTTCTGTCGAATATCGATATCCAGTCGAAATCGAAATTCGACCGAAATGACCGAAATATGGGGGGTCCTAGTACAAAAAATGACCGAAATGACCGAAATTTCGGTCGAAATTCCACCGAAATTCCATCGAAATTCTGTTTTAGTCGATACCGAAATGGTGACCGAAACCGACATTTAAGGCCTTGACCCCAACCCATCTGTGCCCTTCCCCTCTGCGCCCTTCCCCTCGCCCATCTGCGCCATCGCCCCACCCATCTGCGCCCGTCCCAACACCATCGCCCTTCTCCTCGCCCTTCCCCTCGCCCAGCTCCATCGCCCTTTCCCTCGCCCAGCCCCATCGCCCAGTCCCATCGCCCTTCCCCTCGCCCGGCCCCATCGCCCAACCTCCTTCCAGCCCCCCCTCCAGTACAGACCTCGCCAAGCCCATAAAAACCCCGGCCTGCCCAGCCCCGACCTCGCCAGCCCCAATCGTCCAGCCCCGATCTCGCCCAGCCCCGACCTCGCCAGCCTCGACCTCGCCCAGCACGACCTCCTCCTCCTGCGGCGATCTTGCGGTCGTCCACGGCCACGACACTGTTCTCCTGCAGCGACACGGCGCTGTTCTCCTCCTCCGATCAGCCACGGCGCTGTTCTCCTCCTCTTGCGGTGACATCGGGCATTCGGCTTTGCCCTCCTCTTCCTGCGGCGCAACCAGCCCTAGGCGAACATCTTACGCACGATGAGTCTGATCCAGCACCAAATATTTGTTTTTACATGTATTTGTATCATGCGTGTGTTGTATTAGCCTAAAACTATAAAAAAAGCAAAAAAAAGAGAAAAAGAAAAAAAAAGAAACAGGGGGTGGCGATATCACAATACGAGTGCGCTAGGTTCTTACTACAGGCTGCCGACAAGCATATCTATGGCATCCGAAGGCACTACATCGGAGATTGATGGCGGAGGTCATTCCAAAATGCCTTCATTTGGGTCAATTCCCAAGCTCGATGCCACAAACTACTCCATGTGGTCTCGATTGTTCCTTATGATTGTTCGAGGCTATGATAAGGAACACATCATCCTCGAAGAAGAACCAACCACCAAGGTTGGAAAATATGCATCATGGGTCAAAGACAATGGCATGGTGAGTTCATGGATAATGGTCAGTGTTATCGATAGAATAGCACAGGAACTAGTTTACTACGACAGTGCACACGATATGTGGCAGTCATTACTCACCACATATGGCCAAAATAAAAACTCTACTAAAATGTATCAGTCTTTTTATGAACCGATGCATATGCGGCAGAATGGGCGATCGTTATCAGAGTATTTTTCCGCCCTCAAATCATTGGTAGCAAGCTATGATGCGTGCGCTCCCTTATGTACTTGTCCTACACAGAGGCAACATCGACAGAATATGGCAACTATGATCTTCCTAGGTGGATTGGATTCAACCGTTGCAGCTCCTCGGGATCAGATGATTACCGCAGCCACTCTTCCAACGATGGAGGAAGCATACAGCACATTATGCAGAATACCTCCACTCTCTAATCCATCTACAGAGATTATAAGCCAAACAACAGCTCTCGTAGCCTCTGGACGAGGTTTCAGAGGACAATTCCGGGGTCGCGGTCGTGGTCGTCATTTCCTAGGGAGAGGCCGATCACCTATACAATGTTATTTTTGTCACAAATTAGGGCACACCGAAGCAGTATGCTACAGCAAGCATGGTCGTCCAGGAACTTCAGCCAGAGCAGCAACAACAGACACTGATGGAGGCTCAATCACGATTCCTCGAAAAGACTTTAAGGATCTAATGCAACGGTTGTCTCAGGTGAACTCCAATGGGTTCTCCGGAGAAGTCGCTGCCATCGCTCAAACAGGTACTGTTCTTGCTTCAGCTAGTCATCATAACCGCTCTGACTGGCTTATCGATACGGGAGCCTCTACCCATTTATGTGGAGATTCTCGCATCATCCGGAAACTCCGCCCATCTCATCCAGGAAAAACAGTTCAGGTAGCAGATGGTAGATCGTCACCAGTAAAAGGGATCGGGGATGTGCACCTCACCCCTACGATTGAGCTAAATGATGTCTTACTAGTTCCTGATTTTCCGCTAAGTTTGCTTTCGGTCAGCCAATTATGCAAAGACCTTAACTGCAAAGCGATTTTTAATGCGGCCACTTGTATTTTTCAGGACATACTGACTGGGAGGACGATTGGTACGGGCCATGAAGAAGGGGGGGTCTACCACCTCGATCACCCATCTAGCATGGCCGCCTATTCTGGAATTACTGCAACCCGGTCATCCACTACCATTTGGCATCAACGACTGGGTCATCCCTCAGTCTACAAGCTTCGTCGCCTTCTTCCACAGTTGCCCCCCTCAATTAATCTCAACTGTGAGGCTTGTCAGATTGGAAAACACCATCGTCTTACCTTTCCTTCCTCTGGTAATCATCATTCTACTAATATTTTTGATCTCATTCATATGGATATTTGGGGTCCTAGTCGGTATCCTGACCGCTTAGGGCATCGTTATTATCTCGTTTTAATTGATGATTACTCTCGAGTAGCATGGACTTTCCTCTTGAAAAACAAATCAGATGTGTATAATGTGCTCACTCGCTACATCATTGAGATAAAAACTCAATTCGGTCGAACAATTAAATCCATTAGAACTGACAATGGTCAAGAATTCCTGTCACATGACGTACAACAATTCCTCTCCAATCGAGGAATTACACACCAAACAACGTGTCCTCACACATCCCAACAAAACGGTGTGGCCGAACGTAAACATCGGCACATCCTCGATACTACTCGCACACTACTTCTTGACTATCATGTTCCATCCCTTTATTGGGGTGATGCAGTCCTCACGGCCACATTTCTTATTAATAGAATGCCATCTACAACCTTACATGAACAAATTCCCATTGAAATTCTTTTTCCTAACAAACCGATCTATCCAGTGCAACCACGAGTCTTTGGGTGTACCACTTTTGTTCATATAACCACACCAGGCAGGGATAAACTTGCTGCCAGAGCTATCAAATGTGTCTTCCTAGGATATTCTACAAAACAAAAAGGGTACATGTGTTTCGATCCACGAACTCGTAAACACTATGTGAGCGCCGATGTTACCTTCTTTGAATCAATCCCTTACTTCTCTGTATCTACCACTCATGTCACCCCACCAAATATTTTAACTTCTCCATTAACTGTACCAACTCCACAGGGGCCTCTGCCTTCTTCTGCGCCCGTCCCTCCTCCTCAGGTATGTTCCCCATCTCAAGGTGTGCTGTCTGATGAAAATACAGGAAGTAATGGTCCGTCAGAACATCTGCCAATAGCTCAACGACGCCCAGCAAGACAATGTCCATCTGTGTATCGCACAAGGCATCCCATCTCTGCTGTCATGACATTCTCAAAGCTTGCTCCTTCCTATAAGGACTTTGCACATGCTGTCTCCAACATTGTCACACCTAATAACCACATTGATGCCCTCACAAATCGACAGTGGCTTCAGGCAATGAAGGAAGAGATGACTGCTCTTGAGTCCAGAGGTACATGGACACTTGTGGATCCGCCAGCAGATTGTCGAATAGTCGGATCAAAATGGGTATTCACTATTAAACACAACCCAGATGGCTCTATTGCACGATACAAGGCTCGCCTAGTTGCTAAAGGATTTACACAAACATATGGCGTCGACTTCTTCGACACATTCTCTCCCGTTGCTCGCCTATCGACAGTACGAATTCTCATCGCTGTTGCAGTAGAATTTGATTGGCCATTACACCAACTAGACGTCAAGAATGCATTTCTATACGGCGATCTTCATGAAGTCGTCTACATGGAACAACCCCCCGGTTTCAAGAAACAAGGGGAGTGTCAGAAGGTATGTCTCCTGCACAAAGCAATATATGGTCTAAAACAAAGTCCTCGGGCCTGGTTTCAAAAATTATCTGAAGCACTGCAAGTGATTGGGTTCACGAGATCAACATCCGATCACTCCTTATTCACCAAGAAGAGTTCGAAGGGCACAGTAGCAATGCTAGTGTATGTTGATGACATCATCCTTACGGGAGATGATTGTGAAGAAATTGCCAAAGTTAAAAAGCACCTTTCAGAACATTTTGTAATAAAGGATATGGGACCGTTGCGATACTTCTTGGGGATTGAGATAGCCAGGTCAAAGCGAGGGCTGGTTATGTGCCAAAGAAAATATGCCACTGATCTGCTAATGGAAACATGAATGCTTGGTTGTAAACCAGCACATATCCCTATGGATCCGAAAGGACGAATATATGAGGAAGGAGCCACAGAAGATGTTGGTAGATACAGACGTTTAGTAGGTAAACTGCTTTACCTTACTATTACTCGTCCAGACATTGCCCTGGCTGTAGGTAAATTGAGTCAGTTTATGGATTCACCTACTCTAGCTCATCTTGATGCCTGCATGATGGTTCTTCGATACATCAAGCAATCTCCTGGGAAAGGATTATTATTCTGCAAAGATAACAACCTCAACCTCGTAGCCTATTCAGATGCAAACTACGGAGGATGCTTACGAGATAGAAAATCTACTACAGGTTTTTGCACATATTTAGGAAGAAACCTAATCACATGGAAAAGCAAGAAGCAGGCAGTGGTGTCACGATCAAGTGCTGAAAGCGAATATAGAGCCATGGCACAAGCAGCTACTGAACTCATGTGGGTCAAGTCTGTTCTAACCGATCTTCATGTCAGAACTAAGGACATCATGGAACTTAGATGTGATAATCAGGCAGCAATGTACATTGCAAATAATCCCATGTTCCATGAACGAACAAAACATGTGGAAATTGATTGTCATTACACTAGAGATCTCATACATAAGGGACTACTACGCACGCAAGGAGTACTGTCTATAGATCAAGCTGCGGATATATTTACAAAACCACTCGCACGGACTCAGTTTGAGAGATGCTGTAACAAGCTGAGCATGTATGATCTATATGCTCCAGCTTGAAGGGGAGTGTTGAGAATTATTGAGAATCACCATGTAAGGAAATTACCATACTGGGAATTTCCATAGGTGTGTGATTCCATATGTATGGATTACCATATGTGTAAGGGGCAGTCTTGTAATCTCCCATGTAAACCCTAGGCCTAATCCCTATTATAAAAGAGGGATTAGGGAGCCTAATTGGAATAAGCAGAATGATCCTACTTTTCTACACTTTCCATAAAGCATACCCCTATTTTCTTTGCCAGATTTGTCAATTTGAACTGTCAACCTATATTGCATAATAGTAAGTTACTGGTCAGAGTCGTGGTCAACTTTAACTTCATTTTTTTGAAAACTTAATCACACTCGTATAAATATAGAAATTTTCAAATCCTTTTTAACAAGGTTTGTCATTGCTATTGCAATATATGAGAAATTCTACAAGATTCACCAATAGACCTTGTTATCCTTGAAATCTATAAATCTCTAAAATTCCCAACTAACTCCAGGGTAATAGACCTTTCATATTTATCAGTCCAACTTCAATACCAACTTTAAATATGAAAAGGCTATTCAATCAGAAATTATATTTAGAGAACTTTATTTTATGCTAATGTTTTGGCAAACGACTTCAAATACGATGTTGATACATACTTGGTCTTTCTCTATATCCTATGAGTATATAACTGAAGGATATGGGAAGATCCTTAAGCGCAATAAGGAAGCATGAGGATCGCATCGTATGCGATCGGGAGCGACTAGTTGTACTAGTCGCTCGGGGCAGCAGAATTTTAAAAAATTCAACGATGAAACCACATGATCCAAGAACACTTCTTGGATCATTTCATCTAAACCACAAAAAAGTATTAGGTTTACCTCTTGAAGCGTGGTTGCGATCGAGTCTCTAAAGGAAGACACCTCCTGTCTCAAGTCTGATCCAACGGAGGAGACACTTGCGAGCGCGTTGATGAGACGTGTGCTCCTCACAATCCATGTTGATAATCCGAGCAACGAATCTTTTGATCTCATCACACGAGATCTGACATCTTCTTCACGAGCGAGGCACATCGAAGGAGACGAATATCCATGAGCAAACAATCCGATAAAATAGCGACGATGCAGCGGTGATGGCAACTCTCTTTAGGGCTCCATGGTGGATGGCTGCAATGAGAGAGAGAGAGAGAGAGTTGGCGTGTAGAGAAAGAGAGGGGGAGAGTTTAAACCTTCTTAAAATTATGTGTATCGTCAAAGGCAAGGGCTACTCTTCTTTTTATACTAGTTGGATACATATTGATCTCAATCTATGTGCTCTCTTAATCTACGATGTAGACTAAAAGTTTATTAATCAATGGCCATGATTTATTGCTCCAAAAATGTAACAACAATTAGTTTAAAATAACTTAACTATATCCCTTTCAATATAATAATTAATTCATCAAGATGGACAACCACCATAAAGGGATTAAGTCTTCCTTTATCTATATATAAATTAATTAATATGTAATAAAAGTTATTGTATTTATCTTCACAAAATAATTCCAAATTAAATTTGTGAAAACTTCAATCATGTCATTGACAAATATGAATCATATTCATATATCTAACATAATATGTAAATTAGATTTACAATTAATTATTTATTGTGGATCTCATTCACAACAACATATAATTTGTAGATTCTATTTACAATTAAAACTCTCCGTCATATTAGAAATCATATTTATAATATCCTTGATTATTGTCGATAGTGATATCCACATTAATCATATCCTTGATAATTAAATTATATTTAATTATCTAAGATCTCAAATCTCATGTGCCCAAATAACATGAATCACATTCACAATATTCATATCTTTGATAATTAAGTCACATTTAATCATCTTAGATAACTCTCCTTATATGGCCAAATAATACGAATCAAATTCATATTATTCATGATAATTAAATCACATTTAATTATTCATTTCTCAATGCTCGGGTACATTATCAACAATGAAATTATTCTTGATTTTTTTAAAGAACAATGTGCTTTCTCTGCTGATATTTGGAGATAAGGACAGGGCGAGTGTACGTTCCACGTATAGTGACTTGGATATTGAGATCACATCTCAAATCTAGATCTCGGGGACCTCCAATAGATGTTTGATTTAATCAAAGCCGTAGATCTAGTCTTCTCATTGTGTCTGAATCACGTTCAGATCAAGGTCCAACATTTGAACTAAGATCAAATCACTTCTCGATGAGAGGAGTCACTAAAATCCAGACATGTTTCATCACTCCCTTAGAATGGAAGCGCCATGGCTATACAATCGTTTATGATCACATCACCCTCATATATTCCTAATACATATACATCCTGCATACTGGAAGATCTATAATAAACTCGAAGTTTTAGATCTGTTTAGACTGTCTCCTTCAGGATTTTTTTCATTAAGTTTTTCATCGATCATTTGGGAGTCAGTATCGATCATATACATTTCAAAAGCATATATCATACCTAGGTATTGATCATATACTTTCCAAAAGTATATATCAAACTTACAAATTCAATCAAGCTTTCAAAATTAGACGATCGTGCACAGAATTTGATTCTTCCCAATATCTCATGAGTGAACTCATGTCTTCCGGTTCAGTAAATGAACCTGTATGATCCCTTTGAGAGATCATATTACTCATATGCCCTTGTATGCATACCAGCATGCTGGTGTATAGACTTTGATTGGATCATTAACCTATTGGTCTGCCAAATGTACATACTCAGACATATAGTAACACATATGTCTCTGATCAGAGGATGCGTGCCTATATTGTGACATCATACGATATAGGTCTTTGATTATCTTGATTTTGTTAAATCAACTCTTTGACTTAACTTATCTGACATATTCGAATCGTTATTCCTATGCAAAGGACCTGCATCAAGAAGCCAGTTAGATATCAACCTTTAGAGAAAGGATTTTCATCTCCTTCTCAGGGGAGATCATCTCTTAACAATAATTTGACGATGCTAGATGAGTCCTTAATCTAACTCCTTAGATATTCATCCAAGCACCAGCCTCTATGATTCAACAATTGAATCAATAGTTGCATGATCATTAAGATGGTCATGTTACATAACCCTAATTGTACTAAGGGACCTATTATGCAAATTAATTATTTTTCATTTCAGATCAGGAAATGATATTCGCAATAACATTTATTGCATAATGGCTCGTTGTGGGCTCGTATATCCAATAATAACAATATCAGCCACAAATACAATCACAGATTTATCAAGGTATTTCTGAGAATATCCTATTTGTAAGCTCCACAAAAGCTACAAGAATCTTTATGATATCAAAAGACTCGATAAAAATTCACAAAGGTGGAATCTTATTCTGAGAGTTGTTTCTGAAATGCCATCCTCCTTTATTTCGAGTTATTGGTAACTCATATGCAGATTAATTTCATAAAAAGATCTTTTCCCTCTGTAAACAAAATGAATAAATCATTGATCAGAATAATAGATAATAATTTCTCAATCCACAACTTAGTACCTAATGCAGAGATTATGTGACCTAAATTTCCTTATTCATAAAGTGAAAAAAATGCTCCATATGGAGAAACATCAAGTCACAAAAAAACTCCCTTTTTATAGTTGCTATTATAACCAATTCTTTAGCCCTTTAAATTTAACGTGAGCATGAGGAGCTTCCGATATCAATGTAGTTTTTGGAATACCGTGAATGAATAAATCCACTTATTTATATGGCGGTAACCTCAAACAACCATTTGAAAATGTGTCTAGAAAAATCTGACAATATCTAAATTTTTATTATATAATTGATATGATTGTGTACCGAGTACTAACCAAATATGTTGTGTAAAATCTACCTAATAACTTAATTCTTCTCATTTGCATATATCCTTTTTACATACTACTCCAATATTGTAACTTGATCGCATACTCTTCGACCATCATATTATAATGTTAAAGGTTGAACAATTCCGATCTCTTTAAATCATTGACATTCTCAATTATATCATTTAATAGAAGATTCAATAAAATCGCTCCACTCAAAGGTAGATGTCTCAGAAAAGTTGATTTTTCCCCATGCAGTCTATCACTTCTCTATTGTACCTTTTTAAACAAGTCCTAAATATAACAAGCTTCTCCATAAGATAATTTGTACTTTTAAATGACATCTTCATATCTTGTATTCATTTTTTAACCTCATACATCTATTGTATGCAATACTCAACTTTCTCCATCTCATGATCACACGCCCCAGATAAAGGGTTGTTGTTGTTGTTAATAAAGGTCTTCAAGATAAATTCACCAAAACACAGGACGAAATGTTTTTTTTCTAGTGAGTCATCAATGCTAATCAACTACAGTAATAATTGTTGCTTATCCTTGATTTCATTATTTTATGACGACTCATGGTCTCTTTTCGCCTCAATCCCATGATAAGGGACCATTTGATTAAGAACATGAAATGTTGAATAAATACTTGCAATACCTAAGTCTTACACTAGATATCTAATATGTAGATCGCCGTGGTTGTGGATAACTTATGCCCAGAAGAACTCTACCTCTGATACCATTTGTAATGGAAGGGGTCGCTGACCGGCGGAAGCGTGCATTTAAATTCACAGGACTGAACCGTTACGAAAACATGCATGGTAATCAATGAGAATAAGAAAATATCATTCTCAAAAGAATCCATAAATCCCTTTCAAGCTTCGAGTTCCATTATTATAACATCAAGAAGGGCTTACTTGCAAAAGAAAACTAAATAATTGCTCAACATGGTCCATAGTTCCAATAGGCATACATGTATCCACCTTAACCCATGTAATTAACCATACCATGTTGAAAGTCTAGTTGAACTTGACTCATGAACTTGAGTGCTTGATCAAACTTGTTCTTTACCTGAGATAAAAAAAATCTAATTTTGCATGAGCCTAATGCCCAATGTGTGTCGAGGTCTATGCATGGGAATTCTAACAGTCTTTTAAGTTGTTACACTTCATGTACTTAAGTATTCATGAAAAATATCATTACGTGCCTAGATTTCTCATGCATGTCTAAGTCCATTCCTTAACAAGCTGCATATCGATTTCTTTCATAAATATGAATATTCATGTCAATTATACATAAAAAATACATGAGCTAACATTTTTCATCATACATGTATGACCACACATCTACCTTAGCATTTTCATTTCTGCTATTGTCATTCTCTACACATGTCTATAATTCACAAGCCAACATTCAGATCCATAGAGCATAACAGGTCTCACGGCTGCTTTGTAATACTTTCTATTACGATATTTATGTTATTTATTTCTATCGTTTGTTTATGCAATTTACCCATAGAGCTTTTCTCCTATATAAGAGAGCTCTAGGGTTAGATGGAATATAACTTTTCATTTTGTCACTTTCTACATGGTATCAGAGCGACGGTCCTAGACTGGAGCATGTGCCCTAATTCCTCGTTCCCACCAAAAGCCTCACGCGCCACCACGCGCCGCCGCCGTACGCCCCGCCCTCGATCATTATCTGTCTTACATCCGTATCCGTTTTTAAGGATATAGTAAGATAGTTTTAATATCCGTCAACGTCCGTATCCGCATCTGTATTTGTATTCAAAAACGGATAAGGATACGATAATACATATATCCGTATCAGTATCCGTCCATTTGCATCCCTACATACGCCCCTTGTGGCATCGTCCCTTAGGCTAACATGACCCCTTGCGGTCATCCATGTGATTCTTTATGAGTCTGTGCCTTAATCTTATTTAAGGTTAACAAAATTTATTCTGTTATAAAGCATATATCCCAATGCTTTACCGCATATAAATTAATAACTTAATATTTATTTCACTTGAACATGAGTTCCATCCTTCCTTAAATATTATACCATATCGTATGCAATCTTAAATTATATTATATCAATTTACAATCTTAATCTGAGACATGCAATTATGAGGATCAATTTACTTATATTTAAGATATTGTAAAGGCCTTTTATATACGATAATGTAAAGGTAGATTATGTTAGATATTGACGGGCATCTTTAAATAATAGTGGTTTTTATAGTAACAATTCATGTGTATGTATGGAATCCTGGATCCAATACATAACGTAATAAATGAATGAGTAAGACTATAAATACGAGAGCTATTTGATTTTTATTGGGTTATCCATCATGATTTCTTCAAGGTTATTTTAGGCGTGATGGTTTTAGGGATATCTTTTGAAATATAGATACGAGAAATATCTCAAGTTCCTCAGCACATAATTGTAACTATTTAGAGAATAAAACTCAGGTCGAAGGGTGAGGCACTTTTTGTTCAATAGTATCATTAGTGAGAAATCAACATGCCTTATTTAAGTAATAATGTAAATAAAGATCATGACAAAAGATGTAAAGATATATCTTAATAACGTAAATAGAAATCATAACAAAAGATGCAAATCCCTTTGTATGGTTATCCATCAATAATTCTCATGATTCTTAATGCCTAATTACCATCATAGAGTCTAATTAAATATATTACTTATTAAACTTGATCAAGAAATAACATATGGGATTATCTAATGGCTAATAGATACACAAAATTAGGTGAATCATGGTTCGGATAACAGTAGGAGGCAATGATGATTCAATACGCAATCTTCATGATATGCTTCTTGTATGAGAAATTATCACATATTATTGTCATTATATTTGATGTGTATACATTCAAAGTTCTTATTCTGAATAGGGTCGTCATGCATATGAATCAATTTACGATTCCAACATATAGACATAATTGTCCTTTCTCAAATAAATTTATTACATATATGTAGTGTCCTACAAAATCGACACACACATTAAAAGATTGTAATTCAGATACGACTTTTGTTGATACGTAAGATCCTAAGCCGATACATACCTCAAACCCGAGTCTGTGAACATTCATGTCATGCTTTCTTATTTGCGACTATCCATGCCCTTTGTCCACGCACTCCCTTGATGCACTGTATTGCCTCCTTCGAGAAAGAATAGCCTTCCGATAAGGCTCTAACTTCCCCTACCCTCCCTCTCTCTCTCTCTCTCTCTGCACAAGGGAAATGGGAAAGGTATAATGATGTAGGGATTAGAGAATGTATGGCCTTTTATGACCATCAATTGGGATGGAACAATGGTTGATTGAATCCCATTAATAAGGTATCTAAATTTTCATAAATTGATAATACAATTAAATATTGCAATAATGGTAATGGGTGTCAAAATAGAAATACGATTGGAGGTATAAATTCCCATCCGTTACAATATGCATGTGTGTATGTATATATGTTTGTGTATGTATGCGTGTATGCCTGTGTGTATGCATCTGTATATGTATGTGTGTGTTTGTATGTGTGTATGATGTGTGTATGCATGTGTGTATGTATGTGTGTATACACATGTATATGTATAAATGCACAAATGAATTAATGTATGTACATTCAAGTGTGTGTATGTGTGTGTGTATGTAAGTATGCATGTATCTGTGTGTGCGTGTTTATGTAGGTGTAGGTGTATGTGTATGTGTATGTGTGTGTGTGTGTGAAGTGTGCATGCAGGCATGTATTAACTCTCCCTCTCTCACTTACTATGTGTATAGGAGAGGATCCTATTAGGAGAAAGTAGTTGAAAGCAACACATGATAATATGAAAAGCATTAGTCCTCTGGGCATTTCAGATTGTAAATTAAAGTATACTTTTATCATTCCCTCTCCCTACTGTTGAGTATGCTGACAACTCTTATAGTCCTCCATATAGTCATATTCATATCGTTTTTAGAGAAAAAGAGATAGAATTCTCATCCTCAAAGTTAATCATTTCAAATTTTCATCATTATTCTCCTCTTTAAATGCATACTAGTAGGTAGCCCGTGCAAAGCACGGGGGAGAAAGACGTTATGCTGGTAATGTCTAAAATGGTCAAACAATTAGATTAATTGCTACAATTATATCTCTACTTGTAAAGAAATTATATTGTCATATTTGTCTTTGTATTCACATCCATATAAAAAAACTTGTAATATTATCACTGTATGTTGCCATCAAAATAAATAATTTATTCCTTTGTCTCTTTCTTTTGACATTTATCCTATCTAACATTTATGAAAAGCTAAAAGTTAACGAACAAAATAATGATAGAAAAGGGCTTCGCAATAAGTAGTGAGTATTACTTATTGCAACTCCATAAACAAATGACATCAATCTAGCTCAATCATGCCGGTTTATCTTAAGGTTATGTAAACAAAATTGCAAAAAACAAACCATATAATGTAAATGTTCTACAGATCAAAACGACAATTTATATGTGAATAATAGTGATCTTATTCAACGAATAACATGGATAATTACAAAGAAACATAATATTCACACGCTTGAGATGCAGATATATCTAGCAAATATACATTCAGTGGGCAGACGATACTTATGATATAGTTTAGATCGCTAAAGAATTAGATACACACTGTGAAATTAAAGGACTCAATGGATAGTGATGAACTACGTTTGCCTAAATACATCAACTTCTTGTATGAGATTTAGCAGTTATGCATTTATAAACAGAACCAAGGATATAAGTTTTGTCTTTGTTGGTACGAAGACTAACATGGGTTAAAAAAGAAATATATTTTTAATAACATAAGGAACAAAAAGATATGAAGCATAATTATGTTTTGCTATATGATGCAATCATATGTCATGTATAGCATGTTATGTAGCTTTCAACACATTACCAAAAGAGATAAGTAAAACCTTGAACATACAAAAACAACACGGGTTTTAACTATTTTTAACAAAAAAAACTACGATGTCAAGTAGTGTTCTAGCTAAGGGAAGTTTCTATTTACATCATTTCTTTGTCTTCTGAAACAAAAGAATATCCTTGATCACATGTTGGGGGCAGCCTGCAATTTTGAAAAGTAAAATAATGTTAGATAATATTTGAAGATTTGAAAAGAATTCTTGATGAAGATAAATTTGGATGACGCTACTTTTGTTAAACGTGAGATATTAGGTGTAATCACCTTGCAATATTTTTGTCATTGTTTTTGCATAAACTTATTTTTTCCGAGATGTCTTTGATTGCTGATGCAGTTAATTGTCCGCGAGAAGCAAAACGGAGATTTTTTTCCGTTATTCGTATTTCAAAAATATATTGTTTGAGCAAACATGAATTAGTAACATCTTGTAAAAGACGTTGTGAGTGGTCCTGCGTTGTTGAAAATTATCAAGTGAGAAGTTAAAAAATCAAGCAAGATATAATTATAAAGGCATACCTTTTCAAGGGTCTGAAGTAATACAGTAATAGTCAATCCAAGGACTTTTTCTGCAGTATCAGCGAAGGCGATGATGTATGCATGAGCTGTGCTATCCGTAACCTCAAACTTTACTTTCAATCTACGCACGAAACAATTGGTAGCATTTGGTCATAGTTATTAGAAACTTTAATCACTAACGACAGACATTTATTTACCTAGGGTAGCATTGGGGGTTGTATGTTCCACAGTTGTTGCATGTATCTTCTTTGGTTAGGCTGTATGTGGTATGACAAGTGTAGCAGCAGTCATACCACAACTTTGTATTTGTTAGCACCTTTATAATGGTCGCCTTTGTTGTGTATGTCATAGGCTTTGTATACATGAAGAAGATGTAAATAGCTAATAAGGTTTGTAAAAATATGTGAAATAACTTTGAAAACTAATACATGCAACAACTCGTTCGAAGAATTGGTATTTTATAATTGGAATTAGTAAAGTAAGTTGGAAATAAATCTATCAATTATGTATATATATGTAATAAAAAAATTCAATTTATGTATGCACTTGAAATAAATTTAACTTTATAAGGGTGGAAATGTTTAAATGCTTCAAAACTAATTATAGCAATGGAAGCATAAAATAACGTGACACTTTAAATCATACCATTGTATGTGAATTCTGGCATGCTTCTAGAATACATGCAAGTGAGCTGATGGAACTGCTATTTATAATCATACTTGTTGAAGCATTGGCGATAGAGTCCTTGTTCGGTTGAGTTATGTATGTACCAAACCTATTTTCAACATTAACATGGCATAAATTGCAGACATATGATTCATATAGTAGTTGAATGTTAATGTAAGAAAGGGATAAGGTTGAACCACAATTTCAACTTTGATGCGTCTGTTATTTCTAAAGGATTTATCACAAATGTCGAGAAACCAGTTGTAGAGAGTGAGTAAGATCCTGAAGGAAAATAACTTATTTTAATGTAAAGAGTAGAACAGGGACAAAGGTTGGACTGTTAAATGATAGGTTATGAGTTGGTTTGACCTTGGTATGTCGAAACTGAAACGTGAGAAGCAAACAACACATCATTCTTTATTGCAGCATTATGTAGTTCCTCCTCAAATTGTAGTGCAAGAGTACCCCATATTGTAATTCGGACTTTGCATTCGCTATATAGATAAGCATAGTAGTAATGTGATTATTGCAGCGAGTAAAAAAATATTTTTTTAATTAATGTTACCTTTGATCTATAAGTGTGGCATTTGATTTTTGTTGATAAAGTCCATCTTTTGTCTTGATGGGTGTAACAGGTCCTGCTTGTAAAACAATTCCCAATATGTCTGTAAATGCAACAATAGGTGTTGTTAGGAATACATATAACAATATATAGCATAAGTAATTTTTGAATAAATAAAACATTGAAGATGTTAAAATGAGAAAGTAATGGAAATATGTACGAACCAATAAGTGAGACGCTGTTCAACTCTACTGTATGCAAGTTCCCAAATGTGACAAAGTGACGGTTTATTTGTGGGAAAGAAGGATCATCATCAAGCATATGAATCATTGATTTACTTTTAATAACCATTTGGTATCTATGCTCAACAATTCTATTCTTCTTCCTTGCATTATAAATATCCACATTTGCAAACAAATATATTTTACCAATTTGTAATCCCGCTTTCCATTTTTCTAAGTTGGAATCCGAAACGGACCCCTGCATCTCTATTCCCTGCAATCAAAGGAAGATAGTATATTACACAAATAAACAAAAAAATAGTAATGAAGCAAAGCATGAGGTACCTTCTCATCAATGACCACAAAAGCAATTAAATCACCATAGTTTGGCCCAAAAAGTTGACCATACCACATTCTGTTGATACGTAGCCGATAAATGGCATTGTAGACATTTGGATGTGCAACATCAAGTGTTATTGTTTTTCGGCTATATGGGAATAATTGTTTATTTGGCCTTGTTGATGTATTTTCCTCATGTTCTTTGCCCTTGGTTGTATGTGTTTGTTGACAAACGTTCCTTTGATGCTCAGTTTGCATGGCATCTAGAGCAAATGTTTACTATGAGATTAAAATTTTATATGCAACTTTGAAGATAACAGATAAATATAATTTATCTTACCACAAATAACAATGCTGGTTGATTTATGCTTTTTAGGAAATGGTTCTTCTTCATTTCCTTTCAATTGTTGGTCTTTATGTACATTATCATTCTCATGCCGCTTGCTTTGTGCCAAAGATGATATGCCTAAAAAGACATTACATTTGCATAACAAAATGAGAAAGATAGTAAGCAAAAATAAAAGAAAAGGCAATAAACTGTAATGTATATGAGTTTATATGAAGAATGAATCAATTCTTACCTTGGTTTTTTTAAGATAAAGAAGGATACCGTAAGCAAAACTTAGTTGTGACAATTGAATGTAACTTAAACAATGATTATCTCTATAAAAAGGAAGAAGGACATCGAGATTTAATTTCAGTAATTACTTCTGTAAACACAACATTCCTAGTGGTATTTGGTGTGCATTCTTCATCTATGGGCAGGAGGATCTTTAGACCGCTTCGAGATGTAACTCTTGATAAAGCTACATATAGTTGACCACGACTAAATATAGGTGTTTGTAAGTATAATCCTACATTTGTTAATGTTTGTCCCTGACTTTTGTTAATAGTCATTGCAAAAGCTAGCTTTATCGGAAATTGTCGTCGTTTAAGCATGAAATTACTGCCAGTATTTGAAGTAATTAGGTCTATTCGTGGAAGATAAACACGACGTCCAGCATAATCTCCTGATAATATCTCAGCATCTATAACTCTCATTTGAATACTTCTAACAATAAGGCGTGTACCATTGCAGAGACCAACTGATTGATCAATATTTCGTAATAGTATCACAGGAGCTCCAATTTTCAATCGTAAAATACCAGGTTGTAATTCAGGAAGGTTAATAGAATTTAAATATTCAATGGAATAATCAAGATCAATAGATGTTCCAGATTCATCACATGGTATTGCTTTGTCAAAGCTATAAAGAATGATCTCATCACCATGGAGCTTCTTAAGCAGTAATTCGTTTATATCAACAACATCGGTATTTCGAGCAGCCAGAATAGTTCTATCTTTAAAATATAACGGGTTCAATAGATTTGAAGCGATATCTGAGTATATAGCATCAATCAAGCCATCTATACCCAACTTTGGATCAATTACCATATCTGGAGGAATATTAATAAGCGAGTAGTCAGTTAAATTTTTTTCGTTCGCAATACTTATATTATCAGCACCAACATCAAGAAGCCATTTTTCAAAGTGTTTATCAACGATTGCATCATTTTCACAATTAATTGCTAAGCGCATGTTTCTTGTGAGAGACAAGACTTGGCAATGTTTCCAAAGGAAGCTTCTTAATAGAGTAGAGTCAACAATATCAGCACGAGTTCCTTTTGAGATGACAGGAAGGATTTGACGAAAATCCCCACCAAGTGCAATAGTTACCCCACCAAAGATATACGATTCTGCATTGGCTTTAGTATTGCACAACAAATCTCGAAATGTTCTATCAACTGCTTCAAATGTAAACCTATGCATCATTGGAGCTTCATCCCATATAATTAACTTTGTTCTTGCAAGGAGTTTCCCAAGCATGGATTGTCTTGTTATATGACATGTTGAGGACTCACTTAAATTAATAGGAATTTTGAACCTAGAATGAGCAGTACGTCCACCAGGCAGTAGCAAGGAAGCAATTCCAGAAGAAGCAACAGGAAGAACAACATGTTGCTGCGAACGAAGACGTGCAATCAATGTTTTCCAAAGAAATGTTTTTCCAACTCCACCACTTCCATGTACAAAAAAAAATGAACCAACTTCATTGTTGCAAGAATCGATTATTTTTTCGTAGACTGTTTTCTGATCACTGTTTAAGGAACTGTAAAGACGCATGAATTCAAGTTCTTCAGCTTGCACATTATATTGCAGTTCATCTGTAAACAAACTATCCTCATCTTGAAAGGAAAGTTCATCACTTGGGTTAATAGGGATGGAGTAGTCGTTAAGAGGCTTTCCGTTTTCACGCAAAATCCTCTGAATATGTGACAATCCTTTGCTCTTTAAATCATGATCAGATATCCTTAAACATTCTTGAAAACTATCATTTGCACGCCTCGCTTGGAGATCATCAGTCAAGTTCTTCCAATATTTATTCCATAATTCGTTGGGATTGGTTATATCCGCTTTCAGTAAAAGACAAGTAAACAAATGTCTTAACTGCCATCCAGTTGCCCATACAGATGCCTCTTCTAAAGCATATGCCCATTCATTGTCATCCTCAAGAAACCCATGTCTCTCACAAGCCATCTTAAACGTATCACATATCGTCCCATTCACTGTCCGAAGATCAATATAGTCTAATGGTCCTGGCTTCCGAAGAAGTAGCATCCTCAAGTAATACAATTCACCTGAGGCTAATTTTGCACTTTGAAGACGACCAATGCATTTTCCACTAAGTCGAGTAGTCCACATTTTCCTTTTTGAATCCCAAACAAAGAATTGAGGAAATTCTATGTAAGTTAGCCGTCTAGCTTCAGGGTTGGTTCTATTTTGAGCAAACCACTCTGTTAGCATCGTTCGACCAATGAATGGATTATCTATAATATTATCCATATTATCATCATCACGAAAGAACAAACTTTGTTGATCAGGCAAGTGATAATGTAATAAGAGGACAGCAGGATTTCTGTAATGCAATCTAAAGTCAAATATTCGCCAAGAAGCTTCGATTGCAGATATATATCTTGCATTAAGGTAATGACTGATTTCATCTACATTATTCTCATCCTTTTGCAATGCGAAAGTAAGTTTATCAAAACCTTTATGAACATATTTGAAAAGATATTTGATCGCCTGGAGTTGGTTGCAAATCTCAACATTGATATGTGCATCATATTTTGTTACCAAGTCCACGTTATGTGGTACTATCCATCTATTGTCAATAGTTGTGCCTCTAACATGAACTGTTCTTCCATCATCACGTCTTCTGTAAATTGCATAACCATTGTCATCGTAGAGTGTCTCTTCGATAAACCTTTTAGGATAGAATTTTGAGCATTTCTTGTCTACCATGCATGGCGATCTTGAATTGAGGATTCCACATGGACCATGCACTAAATGGCGAGTAACAGTTTCATAGGCATACTTATCAGTGATTGGATCTGGGATTTCTGCCGAAACAATTCTATTGATGTCTGCAGAAGTCCTAATTTTATCAGACTCGTGTAAGGTAATAAGCATATGCATGTGAGGAAGCCCACGTTTTTGAAACTCCACTACCGACAAATCTACAACAAAATTTGGATAATTTAGTAAGAGGTGAAATACTACTCGGGAACTTCAACTATTTAGAAAGTAAGGTGAACATGGACCTGATTTAACTTTTCCAAAAAGATGCCTTTTGATGATATCATCTCGCAATTCCGCTACTTTTAGGTTGAAGACTCGTGCGATTATATCAGGACGATCTTCTGCTACGCCAGAACCACTCAGCTCAAGCATGTAACGAATTTCTATCCAATTTGGATTGCAAGTAAATGTTAAGAAAATGTCAGGTGTCCCAGCCCAAGCACATAGAGCCATGGCATCGTAATAATGATGCAACATATATCGAGGACCTCCAGTGAAGGAGGAAGGTAAAATGATACGTTTTCCTATTTCCTTACCAACGTGTCCACCCAAGGAAACTGCATCATATACATTTGCAAATGTTTCACTCCGTATTTTATCTTGATTTTGTCGAAACCAATTTAGTCGACCTCTTGAGTCTGGAGCTGCACTGTTGAGAAGTGGTAGATTATTACAACAATAAATTGTTGTAACGTCAAAATCACATCACGAAGAAATGCATATTATGCAAACTACGGTGTCTATGACAAGGCAAATAATCGAAAATCAAATCCATAGTTCAAACTTAGAAGAAACCCACCAAGCAAGGGATGCTTCGCATGGTATCTAAGTTTGATTCTAAATCTAATCACTCATGCAACATGGCAAATCTACAGATCATCTGCATACTGTAACATAAGTCGAAGAAAAAAAACTCAACAATTGTTTCTCAAAATTTCTTAAGTGTCATTGAAATAGGTTTGAGTTTTCCAATATCACGTTGCCTGAGAATAGTAATAGGGAGGACATTTATTGAGGCATCCTCGTCACTCTTCTTTCTCGGATTAACTTGAGTGTCAAAAAAGAAACAAAGTTAATATATGTTAATAGTAAAGCTTTCTGGTCCGAGAAAGGGAACGACATTTCGTGAAGTCTGGGGTCACCTGACCGTAGCATTTTCTCTAAAAAATTAATATATAAACTGTTTAATTATTAATTTAATATCTGGAAAATACGCTGATATAAATTAGAGAAATTCGAGCACCACGTATTATTAATTGTTTGTAATAACATATACCAGCTTGGTGGGTCGTTTTAAATTATTTTATATTTCGTTTACATCTATCCTTACCAAGTAAATGCGACCTGGCATAACTAAAAACATGCTGAGCATTCAGAAAATAATTAATACGGATGCACACATTCGCATGTCACTAATAACATCTGGATTTAAAGCAACGAATCTTCTAATGTTATCGTAACGACTAAGAAACGGCATGCAAGGGATACTTCGCATCGCATCTAAGTTTCATTCTAAATCTCACTCATGCATCATGGCAAATAGACAGATCATCTGAATACGGTAACATAAGCCGAAGAAATAAACTCAGCAATTATTCGTCAAAATTTCGTCACAGCATATTATGCAAAGTACAGTGTCTGTGACAAGGCAAACAAATCGAGAATGAAATCCATAGTTCAAAGGTTATTGAAAAAAAAATAAACAAAAACACAATTTCCAGTAGGAACCAGAGATTCGAAGAGGACAAGTTATCAAAAAATCCATGTGCCTTGGAAAGTTGAGCCAACATACATAACTGAAGAGAGATAATGGAAAATTAATATGGTACCTGCTTCCTGGAAGGCACCAGATGCAGAACCACATCCCCGAATATCGGTGATGTCCTCTGTAGGGCCACTGCAGTCAGACATTCTGGTTGCACTGCCGGGAATCGTCGAGGACAGAAGAACCCGAGAGAAAGAACGAAGGAGGTTGGGTTGCGCACCCTGAAAATGCTGAGAACGGAGACGGAGAGTCCAACTTCTGACAGAGCCGAAGATAGCGTGCATGGAGGGCAAAGAAGAGGGCATGTACTTAACAACGTGGCACCTGACGTTGCATGCGAGCATGCATCCTTCAGCAAACATGTGGCGAATGGGAACACCGGAATGTTCTCAGCAATTTCCTGCAAAGGGCATTTCGGGGATGCGTCAGAAGATGTCTGCTAAGGGCATTTCGGGAATTCGTCGGAAGATTTTTTGAGAAACGAAAAGGCATCATGGGTATGGGGGTATGGGGGCATTCCGAGATTTCATCTCAAGGAATAAAGAAGGGTATTATGGGGATTTTATGGTAAAAAATTAATTGGAAAGGGGCCGAATCCCCTCCTTAATATATAGTAATGGAATGGCAACCCTCTTCACCCCCTCAACACACAATGATAAATCGTTCATCCTCTTCAGATTTATAATGGTAATCCTCTTCCCCCTTTAACATGCAATGATAAATTGTTCCTACTCTTGTAATGCATAATGACTACCCTCTTCTCCCCTATAGCATAGGGTGATAAATAGTTCCTCCTCTTCAGATGCATACTAACAACCATATTCTCCCTTTTAACCCATAATGATAAGTTAGTTCCTCCTTTCCAGGTGTGTAATGACAAACCTCTTATTCAATTTTCTTTTTTACATTCAATGGTGCCCATGTTATCATTTACATTTGTTGCAGTATACATTTTCTAATATAAAAATAAAGAGGTTAACAATAATTTCATTAGATTCACACAATCACATATGCTAATTTTTTATGTTTTTCTATGATTAAATATACCATTATTAAATCATAAAAAATACAAAAAGAACAAGGTATTTTACCCCCACAAACTCTAAAATCTTTATAAATTACATTCTCGACCTTACAAACATCGTTGTTATCCCCTAGACCTTGAAAACTTGTTAACTCTTACACCTCATGTCCTATGGTTAACTCCCATCCATTTGGATGTTAAAACTGGACGGAATCAATTAAAAACTAATAGGACATTTATATCTACATTGTTGCAAAAAATTACAACTTCACACCCTCCTCTTCCCCCTCCTCTTTCCAATCATTCATCCTCATTGATCTTCTTCCTCCTTTCTTCTTTCTTCTTTGTTCTGCTATACCATAACAAAATCTCCCTCCACGCACAACATGCTCCTCCGTATTGCTCTTGTTCGCCATGGAGGGATCTGCTACCCTTCAGGTCACCGATTAGTCGCTAAATGACTAGTTTAATTAACACTCATTGTAATATGGCCGCTTAACTTTTATTCGGAACCAGATCAAATAATCTCTATGAAGAGTTACTCAGCTGAAATTTATCCTGGATAAGTCCAGGGTCGAACACAATGATATGAGCAATTAGCTAACTTACTTTAGGCCTTAAATATTAAATTACGTTATTAAATAGTGAACATAGGTCAAGAGAATGCAAACAGAATGTGATGCATGTTTTTTTAAGATTTTTTTAAATGCAAATATATTAAGTGAACAATAATGATAATGCAATACAAAGTACGATGCACAAATGCACAATTAAACTCCCGATTAATTAATTTTTTATAACTTGTACTATTAATGACAAATCAATCCAATGCTAGGTTCAATTAAAGTAATGAATTAAATTAAGCCTTTTTATAAATATCTAAATAATTTACACTCCAATTAATTATCTAACTAGGAAATAAGTATCAATAAATTAATCAATCTTCCTAATCAGATTCTCAAAATTAACTCAAGAGAAACAAATTTGATTCTTTGGAGTTTAATGCGTGAGAAATATATCAAATCAATAAATTAATGACACCACATTGAAGAAAATAAAATTATCTTTCAAACGAGACCAAAATCATTAAATTGGATTTCTAGTTCACAAGTTATTCAATGAACAATATAAAAGCATAATTTCATAGAAATTTAATTAAAAATTCTTAAAACATCACATATAGATCCTCATAGTATTACATGTGCAAATACATAAAGTCGCTAGAGCTAAAGTATACAGTGTAGCGGGACTTATCTACACAAGAAAATGGAGGGTCATGCCTGCAATTTTCCCACAAACTCGTGCTTGAGCCACATGAATTGTAGGCTCGGGAGGGGCTCAGGCTCGTGACGTGTGACGACTCTTTACCTTCGAAGCTAGTTCGACACCCCAAGGCTGAGGTTGCAAAACGCTGGCTTGGATGGCACGATGTGGCCACATTTGCATCGTGGGGTTTAGGGATGCAAACAGACGGATACGGATACGGATATAGGTATTACTGTATTCTTATCCGTTTTTAAATACAAATACGGATGCGGATACGGATATTGACGGATATTAAGACTATCTTATCATATCCTTAAAAAACGGATACGGATGTAAAACAGATACTGATTGCATACAAGTAATGTTAGAAATACTCTATAGAATCGACTAAAATTTATACGAATTGGATGGAAAACACATGATATAAACTACTAAATGCGTTTGTATCATAAAAATTATAGAAATATGATAAAAGAAGATATATAATTATGTTATATAGTGTTAAAAATAAATCTATGAATATATTTATATACGAAAACAAATATACTGATACGTATGTTTGCGGATATCAAAACGATATCCATATCCGTATCCATTTTAAAATTACGGATACGGATGTCAAAATTTGTATAAAACGGATACGGTGATGGATCGGATACGGATATATCCGTAACCGTTTGCATCCCTAGTGGGGTTACGTCCAATTGAGCTTAATCCAACGGCATATGCTTCTCCTTCTATCGAAAACTCCTCCATGAGTGGCGATGCTCTCTTGGTCTCCGAAGAGGTCAAATCTGCTCATTCTTGGTCCTCTTTCGTATCCGGAAATCCAGATACCTCCACATGGCCCTAGCGAAGAGAGGGATGGTTCGAGGATGCTCCATAGAATATTGGATTGGTGGTTCGATGCAGGGTCGTCGGAGCAAGAAATAGGAGATCGGAGAATCTTGGATTGTTCGTTCAATAGAAACTTGCAAGGGTTAGAGTATAGCCGAAGCACTGTCGAGTGTGGATATGGGAATTGAGCGTAATGAGGGGCTAATAAGAGATATGAAGAATGAAGCCTTATTGGGTTCAACCTTCTTTGTGAGAATGTTGAAAGGATCGAAATGGAGGTGGTGAATTGTGGATAGATCGACTGGAATGATGATTGCGTGAAGATAAGTGATCTACAAATATGGTGTGAATGATTTTAGAATGAGGAAATAGTGCGTGACTATGTGATAGTAAAACATAGAAAATACTAAGAAAAGAAGGTAAGGTGTTTGCATGAAATCAAGAAGAGGACAAAGAAGACGAAGAGCGTAAGAAATCGGGCCTAAGGTGGAGTTTCGACTGCTCCGATCGTCGCTCAAGATTCTGGGCTGGAGAAGCGAGCTCAAGCAGAAACCAATGGATGTCTGCAGCAAGCCGGGACTGAAGTGGATCTCGTCGGCAATATCCTCTGTCGTAGCTCTGAAATCTCAACTTCCACTGTCACTAGAAGGTAGAGGAGGCTAGGAAGAATCGCACGAAGGTGGTGGATCCATAGAACGGTTGACCGGAGAGGGGTTTTGATGGAAGAAGGAAGGTAGTTGGGTGGTTCCTAGGCGGCGGTTTCAATAACCACCAGTTGATGAAGGAGTTAGGACTAGGAGAGGTTAAGTGGTTGGCGTGAATGTGGGTAGTCAGGACTCAGGAGAAGGAGTTGGTGGTGGAATCGAAGGAAGAAGATAGCTGAAGTTGTCAGAGGAAATAGGAGAAGTTGGCTGATTGGTGCTTTGCGCCGCTTGGCGGAAGGGGGACTGGAGGTTGACGATGAACTCGTGTGTGTGTGTTAAGGTTATATGGATTTTGGATCTAATTAAAGATCTGCTTAGCAGTTTACCATGCACGCCTCTGTGTGTGCTAAGGTTTTCTTTCCGGAGAACGCCATCCGATACCTTGTACTTATTTTATCTCAAACATTGGTTGTTTCTTTTCGTGTGATTTTTACTTTCTCTCCGAATGGACTTTTCCACATAAATCTGTGCGTCTCGTACGCGATTATGAATTCTTCGTGTGAATCGAGCCTCAATGCAACAATCAATTAAATTATTCAGTAGATCTCCAGCTTTACCCTATTGGCGAACAAACCCCGATCCCCGATCAACTCCACTGCATTCCGAATCTTCGCCAGCTCGGGAATCGAAGGAAAGCATCAAAATTCAAACTTTCAAGTGAAGAGAGCTCACCGAGACGAAATCCGGGTAGAAGACGACCTGAGCACGGTGACCAAGCACATCAACAGCAGCATCGTGGATGCCGGGGAGGCGCTTGATGGCCTTCTCGATGGAGGCGGCGCAGGCAGAGCAGGACATCCCGTGGACGGCGAAGAGGGCGGCACTCCTCCCGGGGGCGCGCTCCGGGTCGCCGCCGGCCGTGGTGGTGGCGGCTTCGGGGTACCTGGGCATGGAGGGGTAGTGGGCGAGGGGCAGAGAGGGGGAGGCGTCTCCTCCGTCGCCGCGGAAGCACGACATCAGGAAAACCCTACTTGCCATTTCCTCACCTCTCGAGATCGAGACTGGAATCTCCCTTCCCCTATTCGGACCTCTGCTTTTAAATGGGTCGATTTGAATGTTACGGGTGGGACGCGGGGGCGGGGTTTTCCTAATGGTCAAATTACGATTTTACCCCTTCTACTTGATACAATTTGCGCAACATATAGGTATCTAACGCAATTATCGAAATTTTTATAATTTCCTGTATAATATTTACGAGCGTGAGACTTAGTTACAACTCACAAGCGATAAAAAATTATTAGTTATAAGCTTATAAGTGACAAAGATTATTAGTTATAACTTGAGACTTATCAACGCATTCAATTGGATCTCAACTCCAAATTGCCAAGGTCGGTTTTCCTCTTTATGTTTAACTATTGTATCCAATTGAAGAGGGACATGAATACAACAAAATAATTTCTTCATTTATGATAGTGTGATATCAACGGAAAGTTTGGTTTTTTTGTAAGTATTGTATAAATTCTAATAAAAAAAAGGAGATTACAAAAGGTAGAATACACCAAGAAGAGAAGTTCAGCTAGCCCTGAGGTAACAAGGTTGAGCTAGAGAGAGTTATGGGGGGTTGAAGGAGGATCCAAGGAGACAAAAACTCAGGTCCTACTCTAACATCCCAATTGACTAGTCGTCCTGCTGACAAAGTCTAAGGTTTTCTGAACAGGGTTTGAGTGACCGGAGGCCCACCTATAGTTTCTTTCAACCCAAATTCCCCAAACTACAATATAGAGTATAAGGCATAAGCGTGATCGAGCAACATGATCATGGAGTACATCAATCCACGTCAAAGTGTCCTGTAGCAGTAGTGGAAGCGACAACGACAGGCGGGAGGAGGTGCAGGAACCAAGCCACACCGCAACAGAGAAGTGGCAGTTGAACAGTAGATGCGAGTGGGACTCCTGACCCGCAGAGCAGAGGTAGCAAGGAGCGGGAGCACATATTCCAAACCTAGCGAGTTTGTCATTGGTGGGGAGGCGTTCGAGCACCGCCCTATACAGAGTGTAAGAGAACTTAGGTGGAGTGTCCTTAGACCAAACCCAGACGGCCCATGGGACGGGAATGCCCATGGGATGGAGCGGATCGATGGCATTAGAAAAGGAAAATCCGTTGGGCGAGTGTGTCTATGAATAGGGGGGCATTGCCGGCAATGGCACCACGCAGGGCATCCCTACCTCGCAGGATGAACTGCCAAAGCTTGGTGTCGGATGGGGAAAGAAGGACTTCCCAAAAGGATCGATCATGGAGGTATTTACGCTGCATATAGTGGGCCCAGATGGAGGTCTCAGAAGAGAGTAACCTCCATGACCAAGTAGCAACCATAGCATCGCGTATGGTTGACAACGATCATAGGCCCATGCCCCCCTCCATTTTGGGCAGGCATACCGTCTCCTAAGCAATGTCATGGCGTTTGCGACCCCACAGGAAATCAACGCTCATGATGTCAACCTTGCGAACAGAAGTAGAGGGAATGATGGTGCCGGCAGCCCAGTACGGAACTACATGGTGATGACGGACATCATGAGTTGAGCCCGACCGACCATGCTAAGGGCAGAGGCCTTCCACCGACCAAGCAGCGATCGGACCTTATCCTCCAGGTCCCTAGTGTCATTACTTCTCCCGTAGGCCGTGGTAAGCGGAAGCCCCAAGTATGTGGATGAGAGAGACTGTCTTAGAATACCCACTTACAAGGTAACAACGAAATCATCGCGGAAGAGCTTAGGTCGAAATAACTTGCTCTTCCTAACATTCATCTTCAGTCCTTATATGGAGTGGAACCGACTAAGGGTATCTCTTACAACCAGAATGGAGCTCAAGGAACCCTTGCAGAAGAAAAGAAGGTCATCCACGTAGATTAGGTGGGTGGGGGCCAGGGAGCAACCTCTACCAATGCGTTTATTGCACCCCTTCCCTCCACCTCACCAACCAGGCAGGAGAGGGTTTCCAGACCTAAAGTGAATAGAAGGGGGCTAAGTGGGTTGCCCTGCCTCAGTCCCCATGAGTGGTGGAAGAAACCAAACGGGGATCCATTGACTAGAACAAATAAGGAGGCCGTGGAGATGCATGCTTCAATCCACTTAATCGATTTGCAGCAGAACCCCATGGCCCTCAGGGGCTCAAGGATGAACATGTGCTCGATGGAGTCAAAGGCTTTGGTTAGATCAATTTTTGAGGCAGACACTGTTCTAGTTCTTCTTCCTATCGAACCTCCAGATGAGCTCTTGAGCCAACCTCAGATTGTCTCCAATCAAATGGCCCTTGATAAAGGCCGATTGGTTCAACGAAATGAGGTGAGGGAGAACCTCCCCAAAGCGGGTAGCACGAATCTTAGAAAATATTTTGTAGATTACATTATAGAAAGATATGGGTCGCAAGTCTCCTAAGCTGCTTGGGGAGGAACTCTTGGGGACAAGAGTTAAGAAGGTATTGATCTATCTCACCATGCTTCCACCGTGATAAAGAAACTCCATAGCCATGCAAAAGTCCCCCTTGACAGTTTGTTAGTGCGTCTTAAAGAAGTTTGAGTTGAAGCCGTCTGGCCTGGGGGATTTGGAGGAGGGGATAGACCGTAAAGCACACCAGATTTCATCTTTGCATAAAGAGCGAGTAAGCCAGGTTCTTGCCTGGCTAGAGAGAATGCGCTTCGGGGAGGCGGGGCATTTCTTAGGGGTCGAGGCAAGTCGGGGCCATAGAGAGACGTATAGAAGTCCACTGCAACTGCAGAGACTTCTATAAGTCTCTCTATGGCTCCATGATAGAGAAACCCCTACCTTGCTCAATTGGAGGCAGATGTGAAAGGCCACATGGGCCTTGAAGAGGACCTCGAATCGGCTTGAAAACAAAAAAGTAGAATTGATTGGTTGAAACTAAGAGACATGAATACAAAGTTCTTTCATCTCTTGGCCAAAGCTCATGTCAACAGAAACCTCATACGGCTTTGTGGGCCCAACGAAAGGGCCCCATTGATGCAATTTAGAAATACCTCTGCGAAGTTGAACTCAGAGAATACGTTCGCTTCTGTAGGCACCCAGGTCTTGAGGGCCGATATTACATTCCTTAGCTTGCAGGCAATTCGGAATTGCGGGTAACCTTGGACAGGCATATCCCAGTCCCACTCCACAACGTTATAACCAGGGCGTGAGGTCCAGTTGTTGAAGTATCTGAACGACTTTGGGCGGTGGGCGAAGCATGCCATTTCGATGCAGAGGAGTTGGTGGTCATTCCCACTCAGTGGATGATAGGTAAGCTTCTCCTGCGGAAAGGTTGAGAGCCAGCCAGTGTTTGTAAGCGCATGGTTCAATCTAGCCACAATCCTGGATGGTCCGATTGATGAGTTCGACCAGGACCATTGGTTCCCACAAGAACCCAGATCCAAAAGGCCATAGTCCCCAATGCAATGGTTGAAGCCCTCCATTGGTTCTCTCATGGGAGCCTGACCCCCATGCTTCTCATGGCCATATCTAACTGCATTGAAGTTCCCAAGCACAAGCCAAGGGATTTGTGTAGCATTGCAGACCTGAGAGAGGTGGTCCCATAGCTCCCTACGCTTAGCATGGCAGTTTTCCCCGTAGATGACCGAGATTGATATGGCAAGCCCCCCTTTTTCTTGCAGGACATGGAAATGTCCTGGGGTGATACCCAAAGATGTGCACCCCCAACGATCTTCCTTCCCGAGGAAGTAAATTCTATCCAGTTAGGTATTGTTATGGGTGAAGGCCCGACCACTGGGAATCGAGGCTGCAAACTTTGCTCTTGTTTCTGGCCTAATCTTTGTCTCAACTAGGCCAGTGATATATGCATTCTTGTTTCGGAGTTCTCGGAGGATAGCCTTCAGTTTGCGTGACTTATTTAAATCGTGTGTGTTACGTACCACCACTAACATTAAGCACTTGGAGGTGGGGGCTGAAGGCTGGAGTTTGAGGAGGAGGCCTTCGGTGTCTTTCTTCTTCTGTGGGTGGTGGTGTGCCAGTCTGGGTTAGGCAGTGATATGTCCTCATTGGAGAGGGCATGGTCGCTGGTGTTGCTTTCCGCTGTGTCAAGGGAGGGACCAATCAAGTCGAATCCCTTTACTTCTCCCCCACAAGGTCAGTTGTTGGGGCCTTTCGGGCTGAAGCGAGTTTCCACTACATTAGGTCCTGGTGGCCAAAAGGGAAGGGATTGGTGGGTTTACCATGAGTGGTTGCGGGCTTCTATGCTTTAATTTGCATGTTCGATATGTGCTGGACGTCAGCGGCTGGAACGACGGCGGGGCAGTTTGCTAGGGAGGGTTGCCGGTGGGACTACTGATTCGGGTCCCACCGCAATGCTTGGAATGGTTGACATCAGAGGATCACTCGAGTGGATTTGGTTGGTGGATGCTGGGCTTATCATCGCAACCATCTCTATGTAGCCATCAGGAGGGTGGCGTCATTGGGAGAGGTGTTTGGGAGGGCGTATTGTCGTCTGCCAGAGAAGAAAACGAGGGGGACGACACTCGGGATGTGCTTGGAAGCCTGGACATAGATGCAGCATCTGGCATATCCATCGTGTTGACTCGATGCCGTGGTTGGTCCATGAAGAGGGGCATTCACAGTAGGCTATCGATTTGTTGAGGATTAGATCAGAGCAATGTCCGAGGCTTAGCCTGTGGAACCGAACCCAGAGGGGGATTTCGGACAGGAGAGCATCCCTGGAAAAGCCAAGGCCCTCCATCGAGGATATGTTGACAATCATCATCGCATGAAAGCCGCAAGTAGAAGAAGCCATTCTGGCGGGGGAAGACCTTGAAGTTTCCCGACGGCTTCCAGACCTTCTTGATGAAGGAAGAGAAGAGTTTGTTGTAGGGTCTCTTTCCCATGACGTAGAAAATGAGGGTATGCTCCCATAACTTTTCTAACGAATGTGTGTCCTCTTCAGAGACAAAGGCAACCTCCTCCCCATCGACAACCGCAGGCACGAGAAGGCCATCTGACATGAAGGTGGGGCGGTGGTCGTAGGGTTCCTGCAAACCTCGTGCTAGGAGGGGTTTTGTGGAAGGGAGGTAAGGGGTTGTGCCGTAGTGGTCGGGGGTGGGTGGGGGGAAGGGGAGATGGTTGGGAGGGTGGAGGAAGCGATTGGGTGCTTGGCATGTTTGGCTGGGGACGGAGGCGGTCTTGTAGAGGAGTGAAGGTTAGGGTTTGCAGTGGGTAGGGGGAGCTAGGGGGAGGGTGGGGTTGCATTCCAAAATTTTCAAAAAGGGGAGTTTAATTATGACGGAAAGTTTAAAGAGGGGCTATTTATTAATGTATGCTAGAGTGGAGAAGAGGGTATTTTTGTAAAATTTGAGAACAAACAAGACAGAGTTTAATTCTGATGAGAACTTCGAGAACATTCAAGATGGAAAATTTAATTCTGTACAACTGAGAACATTCGACTTTTATATGGGTTTTTTTCTTTCATGGGTAATTATGTAAAAATATCCAATCACGGCAGCATAGTTAGAATCTATTTTAATAATTCGCTATATACCATTTTCATCACTATTTGACCAAATACGTGTTCTTTAAATTATATTAGGACCAAATACGTGCTCTACAAATTAGATTATACCTATGGTTCTTTCTTCCCCTAAACTATGGGAATACGGCTCTATTCGCCTTGCATGTCGAGAAAATGGGTGACAACTTAAGGGTGTTAATTATAATTTGGGATTTTATCACTTGTGTCCTTCCGAGATATCGCAATATCAGTTATGCCCTTATCTTTTTGGTAATATCAGTTGTGCCCCTCACTTCTTGCTATTTTATCACTTGTGCCCCTCGGGATAGTGACCGTCCATCCACAGTGCAAACGGACGTTAACTTTGAGGACATAAGCGGAATTAATTTTTTTAAAAAATTATGTGGTCATTTTATACCCTCTTCCTCATCCTCTTCTTCTTCCTCCTCTTCTCCATCTTCTTCCTCCTCCTCCAACCTCCTCCTCCTCCCTCTCCGCCCCCGCCCCTGCCCCGCGCCGCCCAGCTCCGCCCCGAGCTCCCCTCCCCTCCCCGGCGTCGCCCCCTGCTCCCCCTCCCCCTGGGCTGCACCCCTCCCAGCCCCGCACCCCCCCCGCACCTCCTCCCCTCGCCGGCACCGCCCCCTGCACCCCTCCCCCTCTCCGCCCCCGCCCCTGCCCCGCGCCGCCCAGCTCCGCCCCGAGCTCCCCTCCCCTCCCCGGCGTCGCCCCCTGCTCCCCCTCCCCCTGGGCTGCACCCCTCCCAGCCCCGCACCTCCTCCCCTCGCCGGCGCCGCCCCCTGCTCCCCCTCCCCCTGAGCTGCACCCCATCCCCCGCATGCGTCGCCCCCTGCTCCGCCTCCCTCCCAGCCCCATACCTCCCCCCTGCACCTCCTCCCCTCGCCGACATCACCCCCTGCTCCCCCTCCCTCCCAAACCCGCACCTCCTCCCCTCGCCGGCGCCGCCCCCTGCTCCCCCTCCCCCTCCCCCACACGCGTCGCCCCCTGCTCCCCCTCCCTCCCAGCCCCGCACCTCCTCCCCTCACTGCGTCGCCCCCCTGCTCCCCCTCCCTCCCAGCCCCGCACCTCCTCCCCTCGCCTGCGCCGCCCCCTTGCTCCCCCTCCCCGTGGGCCGCACCCCCTCCCCCTCCCCCTCCCCCGCACGCACCGCCCTCCTGCTCCCTCTCTCCCGCACCGCTACCTCCCCTGCTCCACACCGCGCCCGCGCCACCTGCGTGCACGTGCGCTGCCCGGCTCTCATCAACTCCACCGAACCTCTGCACCAACCGTCAGCACTCCGCCGACCGTGCAACCGTGCAACCAGCGCCAACCCCTCGATAACGTCGTGAAGCCGACCTCCTCCCGCAGCCACGCACTTCCCCCGACCCCTGTCGCCAGTCCGCACCTCCTCCACAGCCTCGCACCTCCTCCCCAACCCTCCTCCTCATTTGATTTTATTGACCATAATACCCCTCTTAACCACACAATGGTTAGAGTAAACTATGGTTATTTCAATTTTTTGACGGTCAATCTGACGGAAGGGCACAACTGATGACGGAGAAAGAAGTGAGGGGCACAATTGATATTACCAAAAAGATAGGAGCGTAACTGATATTGCGATATCTCAGAGGAGCACAAATGATAAAATCCCTTATAATTTCTTATGGAACTCTCGCGAAGACTTCTAAAATTGGGCAAAGTCGTCCTTTTATAATACTAACGTGTTGGTGACAAGTTGTGATGGTTCGGGAGGATGCATGGTGCCACGTGTTGAGAGGACAGCGACTGCAAAGCCAAAGTCGTCGATTTGTATTCAGGGCATAGTATACGTGGCATATGTAATACGTGAAAGCCAACTCACGTAAAATGGATAGTTTTAGATTAATTAATGCTGCTTTAGAAGTGGGCATTGATTTTAATATCTGACTATGAATTATATGATATAATATAACCCTCGGAGAACACAAGCATTGTCTGTGGTTTACTTATAATCTGAGCTGGCAAATGCATGGTTTATAAGTTTAATCTAATTTCTGTCTGCTTTAAACGTAATAATCTTTTTATTTACTTCTAATGCAAAGAAAACCATCAATGCCTTGCGGTATTTTTGGGACCTTGGGGGTGCCACTTGGAAATTTACCAATTGGATGCTTATGGAACTGATCAATAATTCCACTTTGTTAACGATTTGTTTTCAAAATCTTTGAAAAAAAATCCTTCGAATAAAAATGAATTAAATATAAATATAATTTATAGGTTCGAGATAGACGAATCAAGTCTCACTCAACTCGGATGCATTCAAAAGAAATCCAATTTTGTTGGATATACATATATACATGTGTGCATGTGTGTGCATGTGTTTGAATGTGTGTATACAATGTACATAAATATAAACATATGTATGTATGTATGTATATATGTATAAATGCATAAATGAGTTAATGTATGTACATGTAAGTGTGTGTGAAGCTTGCAAGCAAGCATATATTGAACTCCCTCTCTCACTTACTATGTGTGTAGGAGAGGATCCTATGAGGAGAAAGTATTTTTGAAAGAATACATGATAATATCAAAAGTATTAGTCCTCCAAGCATTTCAGATCATGGATTAACACTCTTATCAATCCTTCGCTCTCCCCACCGTCAAATATGCTGACAACTCTTATAATCATCCACTTTGTCATATTCATGTTTTTTTAGAAAAAAGAGAGAGAAATTTTCATCCTTAAAGTTAATCATTTCAAATTTTCATCATCCTCCTCTTTAGATGCATAATGGCAACCCTCTTCACCCCTTCAACACACAATGATAAATCGTTCCTCCTCTTCAAATGTATAATGACAACCCTCTTCCCACCTTTAACACACAATGATAAATTATTCCTCCTCTTCTAATGCATAATGACCACCCTCTTAACAAGCAATGATAAGTTAATTTCTCCCTTTTAAGTGTGTAATGACAAACCTCTTACCTCCTTTAACACATCTTCTTCAAGCATGTATTGGCATTTTCCTTCTCAATAAATCAAGAGATGCACCATCGATGTACCTTCAATTTCCTTTTTCACATTCATCGGTGCCCATGTTATCATTACTTTTGTGGCGGTATACATTTTCTAGTATAAAATTATGAAATTAACAGTAATTTCTATTATTTACAAGATCACATATAATTATTTGTTATGTATTTCTATGATTAAATATACAATTATTAAATCATGAAAAATACTAATATAACAAGGTATTTTATCCCGCAAACTTTAGAATCCTTGTAAATTACCTTCCCACCCATGTAAACATCGTTATTATCCCCTCGACTCAGTAAACTTGTTAAATCTTACACCACATATCCTGCGGTTAACTCCCATCCATTTAGAGGTTAAAACTGGATGAGATCAGTTAAAAATTAATTGCATTTACATCCATATTTTTCCAAAAAATCACAACCTCATACCCTCCTCTTCCTCCTCCTCCTTCCAATCATTCCTCCTCCTTTTTATTATTCCTCCTTTCTTTCTTTCTTCTTGGTTCTGCTACTCCATAACAAACCCGCTCTCCACCAACAACATGCTCCTCTGCACTGCTCATGCATCACCGTGGAAGGATTTGGTGCCCTCCATGTCACGATAGCGAGAGGTCCGCCCCTCCCATCTATTGATTTTTCTGTATGCTGTGCCGAGACGGATACAGATGGATTGACTGAATGACCTGGATTGTTACAAACAATAATCTCAAACAACTACAGTGTCACGTAGCACTTTTAATCACAATATAGACAGGCAAATCACAAGTACATAAGTATTTTACGTGGAAACCCTTCTGAGTAAAAATGATGACATGATCTCCCAACTCGGGCTTTTAACCTGACCCAAATGGTGCTTACACTAAATTGAGTTGCTTACGCGAGCAACCCAACCGTTTACTACCTGAGTTGATTATGCAGTAAACTCCACCATTTACAACCTGAGTTGTTTATGTGGACAACTCAAAGCTGTATACAAATTAAAAAATCTGAATATCCTTAATATCAAATAAAATATGTGATGAATAATAAGAGGCAAAATTAAAATGATCTTACAGAGCGAGGAGCATACTTGTAAGAATCAATCGCATAGAATCAGAGCTGTCGGAATGAAGAACACAACAGAAAATAGCTCTTGAATCTTTCTCTCAAAGTATGTAGTGGAAAATAGGGAGTCGAGAGCTTGTTGCTCTTGGTGTGTGTTGTAGAATAAGGTATGAAATCCTATTCATAGGTCTTAGGGTCCCGTAGACGTTGGCTCTCAAAAACTAGCCATTGTGAACAAATCAGGAATGAAATTAGCTTAAAAAAACTTCTTCAAATGGAATATGATCGATCGGGATACTAAGATGATCGATCAAAATCAAATGATCAATCATGTGGATTTAAGTGATCGGTCAGAATCAAGAGATGATCAATCATGGATTAAATATATAGCGATTGTGATTCAAATAATGATCGATCATAAAACAAGATGCAATATGCATGATTTGATGTCTCTTACATTCTAAGATAGCTACGAGAAGCATGACTCATAAAAGAAAAGACTTCGTCTTCTTTAAGAGCTTGAGATCTTTTACTTGAGATGAAGTTCCATATTCGTGAACTCCTTTCAACTTCTTAACATATTCTTTACTTAAGTTTGAGCTCCTCAGGTTGAGCTTGTTCCTAGTCCAGTAGCTTTCCTGCTCTTGACCTAGTTACAAGCTTTGCACACAAGTTTTGTTATCATCAAAATATGCATGCTTATGTACTTAAAAACTCCTCACTGATGCATTCACTCACAATCTCCTCCTTTTTGATGATGAAAAATATTGTATGTGTTTGCGAAAATAATGTAGATGTGTGAGTAAATAATTTTCGTAAACATAATTTTCTCTCCCTTTTTGACATAATAAAAAAGGTATAAATTGATACCAAAAGTAAAATACTAATTGTTGGATAAAGAGATAACTAAAATATTTTCCCCCTCTTTTTGATTTTTTTTCTAATCCGATCTCCTCTTAAACTAGAGCTCCACCTTATTTACTTAAAGCCCATCCCCCCCCAAAAAAAAAGATAAGAGTTGAGGCTCATCGTCAGTGCATGATATGTGCGATCAACTAAATAAAAAGATAAGAAGTCACTAAGGGTTCTTGCCGACGGACTTCGCTTCTCCATGGTGACGGCATCCATTCATGGTATTGATAGTTGTTAAGTCTTGGCAGCTCCACCTTTATTGACATGGCCTCCTCTATTTTCTTTGATCTTCAGTACCTAAAAAATATTTTTCTGGTACCCTTTCTTTTTGGGATCCTTCAGGGTTAGATATCAATGTTTCTTTCTTTTTTTAAACCTATTTTCTTTTTTGAAAAGAAATAGCTGGAAGTATGATTTTCTACTTTTTCTTTTTTGCTTTTACAGGAAAAAATGCAAAAGTAAATTTCTATGAAGCTCAATAATTCCTTTTTCTAAATAGGTAGTTTTCACTCTAAAATTACTAAGATCATGCTTTAATAACTTGTTTTCCTTTAAACATCGAAGTCATTTAGCAAACTAGATTTTCCCTCTACAAGTTCTTATTTATCTTTAATAGTTTCATGACTTTTCTAAAAAGATCTTGCAAGTTATTATGAAGTTCAGAATAAGAGAGTTCATTTACATCAGTGACTGAGTCTGAATGTGAGCTAGATGAGTCGGACTCCACTCTCCCAACGAATGTTTGCTCACTATCATCCTCTTCTTCATTGTTGCTTTATGACTCAAAGCTTGCTTCTCAAGCTTCTTCTTTTGGAGTTTCTTCATCGATAGAAGCGAGGCAACTCTGAATTTCATTGGATGTACTTAGATGAGATATACAATCAAACCTCTCATTGGACAGGGTGAAGTGTATGGCATTCATCGCTTTTGCATTTAGGGTCATTTCCTCTATCTCGACTTTCTTGTAACTAAACTCCTTCTCTTATATATACTTGTTTTTTTGGAACATGTTCCAAATAGAAAAGTCACTTGCTTGCAGTAAGATGGACATCTTCTTCTTCTAGCTTGCATAGCTTGTCCCATCGAAGAAAGGTGGATGAGTCACAGAGCTTCCTTCTACATGTGATCCTAAGATGCTGGCCATGTGTGCGTCATAGCTAACTTATTCGATACGGATGAGGCTCTGATACTAAATGTTGGTTTTTCTATATCTCGTGCGGACACCGACAGATAGATACCGGTGGATTGAATGAATGTCCTAGGTCGCTGCAAACAATAATATCAAACAACATCATCGTGTAGCACTTTTAATCACAATATAGACAAGCAAACCACAAGTGCATACGTATTTAACGTGGAAACCCTCATAGGTAAAAATCATGACCAAAGTTTCCATATTCAGTTTTTCATCCTAACCCAAACAGGTCTTACCTCTACATCGAGTTGCTTACGGTGGCAACCAAACCGTTTACAACCTGAGGTAATTACGAGGTCAACTCCATCGTTTATATCCAGTCCAATTTACGCGAACAACTCAAAACCGTATATAGATTAAACAATCTTAATAACCTAAATATCAAAGTAAGCATGTCAAGACTAATAAGAGGCAAAAACAAAACGATCTTACAGAGAGAGAAGCGTGCTCGAAAGAATTAATCGCAGAGAACCAGAGCTCTTGGAATGAAGAACGCAACATAAAATAGCTCTTGAATCTTTCTCTCAAAGTATGGAATGGAAAGTAGAGAGTATAGAACTTGTTTCTCTTGGTGTGTATTGTAGAATGGGGCATGAGATCATATTCGTATGTTTTAAGGTCCCATAGACGTTGGCTTTCTAAAATTAGCTGTTGTGAGCAAATCGGGAATGAAACCGACTTCAAAAATCTTCCTCAAATGGAATATGATCTAGCAGGATACTAAGATGATCAATCTGAATCAAATGATCAATCATGTGGATTTAGGTGATCGACCAGAATCAAGAGATTATCGATCATGGATCAAAATTGATTGATCAAAGATATAACTGTCGTAATTTAAATAATGATCGATCACAAAAGGAGAATGATCGATCATATGTAAATAATTGATCGATCTACGTTACTCTTTGACTTGAAAGTCAAAGTCAAAGGGCTAAACTGCAATATGCATGATTTATTGTCTTTTACTTTGTAAGACAATTACAAGAAACATGACTCAATAAAAGAAAAGACCATGTCTTCTTCCAGAGCTTGATGTCCTTCCTTGAACTTGAGATGAAGTTCCATATCCTTGAACTCCTTTTAACTTCTTAGCATCTTCTTTACTTAAGTTTAACCTCCACAGCTTGAGCTAGTTCCGGGTCCAGTAGCTTTCCTGCTCTTAATCTAGATACAAGCTTTGCACACAAGTTTTCTTATCATCAAAATATGCATGCTTAGTACTAAAAAATTCCCTACTGATCCATGCATCGTACCATCCCCATCGTTGCTCACCCTCTGCCCTCCCTCCTCAATGCCCTAACTTTTGCGATGGTGTATGGCGAGGTGGAGCTCGCGACCAACAAAGATTCACATGAGACAAGGTCGGAAGAATGATCCCTTCTCTTCATCATATTATGGATGTCCGAAGAGAAAAGGATACATCCACAACCGGAGCATGGGTCGTGGCCTGAGGTAGGGTTTGCCCCTCCTCTTTTTGTTAGATGCTACACGAGATGCTCAGTTGGAGGATCTCTTGCGTGATGGAGAAGGTATATCTCTGGAGGACTTGCTGGAGATGGTTGTTGGAGATGAACTAAGTAAGTTAGAGCAACTTCTTCCCAGTGCCCCTCCGCCCCCTTCCCAGTGCCCCTACACCCTCCCCACGAATCCTCTATAATCTACCCAAGTCCCCACCAACCTCCTCCTCCCTCCCCAATACCCTGACCTCCGCCCTCCCTACCCAGTGTCGCCCCCTCCTAGTGTCCCTCCCCCTACCCCCAAGCCCTCGCTCCTCCTCCCCAAGTTTGTACTGCTTCGAGCATTTTCATCTTTGGCTGTTGAATCTTGCATAAGGGGCTGCTCTCTAGTGCTTAGGTGGAGATCCATTGCAAATCTTTTCAGGTGCACAAGGGCATGGATTTTGCTAAAGTTGTTATAGCTATAGAGGTTGCTTGAGGAAGGGAATCCATCTTGGGTTTCTACGCGAGTCTTGTCTATTGTTGGAACATTCAGATGCAAACTTGCGATGGGTGGTCATACTTCAACTATTGTAAGGTATTAAGAAGTGGGATTTGGATTGGGTTTGAAGAATATTATTGGTCATGGTTGATGGTGAACATTCGATGCTTGAGAAAATGAGCCACCTCAAGAAGAAGGGTGAGAGGAGGATTCTCCTCTAGTTATATTAATTCAATATTAATCAAACATGCTGACTCAAGTAAAATTGAAATTGATGGTTGAGTGTGTGGTGTAAGACGGAATAAGTTTATGGGGTCAATAGGATAATAACGATATTTACATGTTCGAGAAGGCAATTTACAATATTCTAGGGTTCGTGGGTTAAAAGTACCATATAATAAACATAAATCATTAAATACTTCTAGAATCATGAAATGTGTTTCTTTCTATTCTTCCCTTATAACTTTTTAAGCGGATGTTCAACTTTCCTATTTTTTCAAAATCAAACAAAACTATAAAAGAACAAAAAATTGAAAATATTTTTTAAATCTAAAAATCCAAAAATATGTCTACCATGCCTATACCTATATTTCAAAACCTTACGAAAACTAAAAACCCTAGAAATTATATATAATCAAAATCTTTATAAAAATCAAATTTATAATAGAACAATTAAAAATAATATACAAAAATATAAATATAAGAAAATAGAAAATTCAAATATTCAAAATGTAAACAAAACGTTGATATCAATACACTATATAAAACACAGAATCCCAAAAAGGATCGAAAAGACTCCATACATCCGAAAGTGGATAACTTGACATACCTACATACATATATCATATGGACCTAAATATAGCTAGTTAGTATTTTAACCAAGTTACCTCTGGAGGAGTATGCATCAAGGTCCATGCAAGTCTACATGCACCGGTACCACATACGTCCAACTTTTTCAATTTTTTGAAAAGAATTCTGGGGAGATTTACTTTTAATATTAATTGATTTATGTGTTTTGAATTTCATGTAAAATCAACATTCCTAATATGTCCATTTGAATGAGCCAATTTCAGTAGTTCCGAAACCGTTAAAATTTGACTATCTTGGCGGATAAGTTAGAAATCTCGAATTAAGTTGAAAATGACATCATGGCGGTACATTGTGATCTAAATCCTTTAAGGATTCATTTCAAAAAATAAAAAATTTGGAAGTTTATAGCACATTTGAATATAGATATATGCACCTTGGTGTATACTCCCCAACCCCTTTCGACTTTGGGCTTGCTCAAAATATATAGCCATTATCACCTTTTGTTTTGACTCTGCTTTTTCCACGTGTGCTACAATCGAGTTATGTACATGAAAATTCGTTAACTATCAAATCATGTAAAAACCATACCCGTTATAAACATGAGAGGAAAACGAAACCATAAGGCAGAAATGGATTGATAGTAAAGGAAAGGTACTTTCCTCCCATATGTGTGTGTGGTGTGCGTGTCTCTGTCTCTGTCTCTGTGTATGTGAGTGTGAAGCGTGCATGCAAGCATGTATTGAACTCCCTCTCTTACTTACTATGTGTGTAGGAGAGGATCCTATGAGGAGATAGTATTTTTGAAAGCAATACATGATAATATCAAAAGCATTAGTCCTCCGAGCATTTCAGATCATGTGGATTAAACTACACTCTCGTCAATCCTTCGCTCTCCCCCACCGTCGAATACGCTGACAACTCTAATAATCATCCACGTTGTCATATTCATATTTTTTAGAAAAAAGAGACAGAAGTTTCCATCCTTAAAGTTAATCCTTTCAAATTTTCATCATCCTCCTCCTCTTTAGATGCATAATGGAAACCCTCTTCACCCCTTCAACGCACCATGATAAATCGTTCCTCATCTTCAAATATATAATGACAATCATGTTCTCCCCCTTAACACACAATGATAAATTGTCCCTTCTCATCTAATGCATAATGACCACCCTCTTCTCCTCTCTAGCATACATTGATAAATAATTCTTCCTCTTCAAATCCATACTGACAACTCTCTTCTCCCTTTTAACATGTAATGATAAGTTAGTTCCTCCTTTTCAGGTGTGCAAAGATAAACCTCTTATCCCCTTTAACACACAATGATAAAGTCGTTCATATTCTTTAAGCAATTAATGGCATTTTTCTTCTCAACAAATCAAGAGATGCACCACATATGTACCTTTAATTTCCTTTTTCACGTTCAGTGGTGCCCGCGTTATCATTTATTTTTGTGGCAGTATACATTCTCTAGTATAAAATTAATGAGATTAACAATAATTTCATAATATTTACAAAATCACATATAATTATTTTTTATGTATTTCTATGAATAAATATAAAATTATTAAATCATGAAAATACAATAGAATAATGTATTTTACCCCACAAGCTTTAGAATCCTTGTAAATTACCTTCTCAGCCCTGTAAAAATCATTATTATCCCCTCGAGCCTATAAATTTGTTAAATTTTACACCATAGACCCCGTGGTTAACAGTTAACACCCATCCATTTGGAGGTTAAAACTTGATGTAATTAGTTAAAAATCAATATGACATTCATATCCATATTGTTGCAAAAAATTACAACCTCATATCATCCTCTTCCTCCTCCTCCTTCCAATCATTCCTCCTCTTTTTTCTTATTCTTCCTTTCTTTCTTTCTTCTTCATTCTGCTACTCCATAACAAAATTGCCCTCCATTGACAACATGCTCCTCCACACCGCTCCTTCATCACCATGGAAGGACCTGCTGCTCTCCAGGTCACGATGGCGAGAGGTCTGCCCCTTCCCATCTGTTGGTTTGCGGAGATAGATACATGGGGATTGATTGAATGACTTGGATCGCTGAAAATAATAATCTCAAACAACCACAACGTCACGTAGCATTTTTAATCACAATATAGACAAATCACAAGTGCACAAGTATTCAACTAGAAACTCTCCTGAGTAAAAATGATGACATGATCTCCCGACTCGAGCTTTCAACCTGACCCTAATGGTTCTTACCATTAAATCGAGTTGCTTACGTAGGAAACCCAATCGTTTACACCCTGAGTTGATTATGTGGTAAACTCCACTGTTTACAACCTAAGTTGTTTATGCGGACAACTCAAAACCGTATACAAATTAAACTATCCTAATAACCTCAATATCAAATTAAATATGCAATGAAAAGTAAGAGGCAAAACTAAAATGATCTTACAGAGCGAGGAGCATGCTCATAAGAATCAATCGCAGATAACCATAGCTGTCGGAATGACGAATGCAACAAAAAAATAGCTCTTGAATTTTTCTCTCAAAGTATGGAATGGAAAATAGAGAGTAGAGAGCTTGTTGCTCTTGGTGTGTGTTGTACAATGAAGTATGGAATCCTATTCATAAGTCCTAGGGTCCCACAGACGTTGGCTCTCAAAAACTAGCCATTGTGAATAACGAGAATGAAATCTGATTAAAAAATCTTCCTCAAATGGAATAGTGATCGATCATGACAATAAGATGATCAATCATAATCAAATGATCAATCATGTGGATTTAAGTGATAGATCAAAATCAAGAGATGATCGATCATGGATCTATTCATCGATCAAAGATTTAACCGTTATAATTCAAATAATGATCGATCATAAAATGAGAGTGATAAATTAGAAGTGATCGATCATGTGTAAATGATTGATCGATCAGCTTGACTCTTTAACCCGGAAGTCAAAGTAAAAGTGAAAGGGCTGAAATAGAATATGCATGATTTGATGTCTTTTACGTTCTAAGACAATTGCGAGAAGCATGACTCGAGAAAAGAAAAGACTTCATCTTCTTTAAGAGCTTTAGGTCATTCCTTGAACTTGAGCTGAAGTTCCATATCCTTGAACTCCTTTCAACTTCTTAACATCTTCTTTACATAAGTCTGAGCTCCTCAGCTTGAGCTTGTTCTTGGACCAGTAGCTTTCCTGCTTTTAACCTAACTACAAGCTTTGCACACAAGTTTTGTTATCATCTAAATATGCATGCTTATGTACTAACAAACTCCCCACTTATGTATTCACTCACAATCCCCCCCTTTTGGTGATGAACAAATATTTCGTGTATTTGAAAAAAAATAATATGTATGTGTGAGCAAATAATTTTTGTTAATATTCTTTTATCCACATTTTGACATAATAAAAAAGGTCTAAACCGATACTGAAAGTAAAATACTAATTGTTGGATAAAGAGATAACTAAAATATCTCTCTCTTTTTAAAAGTATTTATAATCTAAGCTCCCCTTAAGCTAGAGCTCCCCATTAATATTTACTTAAAGTCCTCCCCCCCTCCCCCCCCCCAAGAAAGAGTTGAGGGCTCATCGTCAATGCATGATATGCATGATCAACTAAATAAAAAGATAAGAAGTCCCTGAGGGTTCTAGTCAGTGGACTTCTCTATCTTAAATGCTTCTCTATGCGGGCGGCATCCATTCATGGTTCCGAAAATTGTTCAGTCTTGGCGGGGTCCATCTTTAATGACATGGCCTCCTCTATTTCCTTTGGCCTTCAGCACTTACAAAAATATTTTCTGGTACCCTTTCTTTTTTATGTCCTTCAGGGTTACATTACAATTTTTCTTGTGTTTTCTAAACTTATTTTCTTTTTTGAAAAGAATTAGAGCAGGAAGTATGATTTTCTACCTTTTATTTTCCTTTTACAGAAGAAAGTACAAAAGTAAATTTCTTTTAAGCTCAATATTTTTTCTAAATAGGTAGTTTTCACTTTAAAATTACTAATATCATGTTTTAACAACTCATTTTCCTTTTGAAAACTTCCAAGTCATTTAGCAAACTAGATTTGTCCTCCACATGTTTTTTTGTTATCTTTACTAGTTTCATGGTTTTCTAAAAAGATCTTGCGAGGTACTATAAAGTTCAGAGTAAAGAGAGTTTATTTACATTAGTGTTTGAGTCTGAATATGAGTTGGATCCAGACTTAGGGATGCAAGAGGATGCGGATATATCCGTATCCATTAGTATCCGTATCCATTTTTATGAGGATATGGATGTTTCCTTTAACTTCATGCGAATATGGATGCGGATATGGATGTTGATACTTAACATCCGATGAATACGGATGCGAATACGGATGTTAGAAAATATATTTTGACGAATACAGATGCAGATATGGATATATATTCAAACGAATACGGATACGGATATCCGTTTCTATATATGTTATATATTTATAAATTATAAGACCCCCTCAAGATTCTTATTTTCCATTTCCAGGCTCCAACATTGAGATCCTAATTTTTTATTCCTTCAACCCTCTTTTTGCAAAATGTCCCATTACCCTTTCAACTTCCCCACTTCTTGATATTAATACCCGTTATAGCATCATCCCAATTTACCAATTCCAACGCACGCCGCCACCCCAATTTCCTAATTTCCCCGTCGCCATCTCAATTTCCCCAATTTCCCCGTCACCATCCCAATTTCCCAATTCCAGCGCCATCCCAATTTGCCTTTTCCCGACCCTCGCTCCTCCCTGAATCCTATATGGTAAGAATTTATTTTATTTAATATTTCTCATCACATATCACATCGCAATAGATCTTGAAACAATATTTTAAATTCTAGATGTAATCGATGCTTCAATCAACCCCACCAATGTCAATGTGGTTGAAGAAGTAGAAGTTGTGGTACAACCAGAACCATCTATATAAAGTAAGATTTTATTTGATGTTATACAATATTTAACATATTATTTTGAATTATATTTTAACATATTTATTTATTTATTTCAACTATAGATGCTGAGGATAATGAAGTGGAAGGCGGATGCGAAGTTCCTTTGACGGATCATAACCTATGGTTCGTCATATATGTTTAAATTGTATATGATATTTCTTTTTATAATTATAAAAATTTTGTAGTTATATTACTTTTGTAAAAATGCTTTCTTACAGGTGATGACATACTAAAAAGGATCAAGTCAGGCATCGGATTTTTTTTGTTATCATGCTTTTATTATTATAGTTGACTGTTAGGAACAACTACGTTGCTTTCCTTAATTGTAAAAACTATGCTACTTTTTTAAAGTTCTTTTTTGGCATCAATATATGTTAACTAATGTCGTTTATGTTATTCTTTGATGACTAGTTTGCTAGTTGCTTTATGAAATATACCATGCTTGTTATGTAGTATTATTGTCTAATTGTATTTTAGGTGATTGACATATGATCATTTGATCAGAGTGTGATATCCTTCTTAAGTGATACATGAATAGGTATGTTTTTTTGTGATTTTGTTGTGCGCCGTATTAGTTACATGACTATGTTGAGTTGATTTAAAAAATAAATGCTCACATCTTATGGTAAAATCTATTTTGATTTGTTGTAGAATCCAAGATGAAAAACATAAGTAACCTAAAAAAAGACAGTCATTCCTACTGTTTGAGACAAATAAGAAAGGTATGTTTGTTTATTACTTAATTACGTTTTCTGATTATTGCCATATAATTGAATGTGAATGTTTTTGTATAGTTGTTATAAATATTTTTCATAAAAATATATACGTCAAAACATTCGTAGGATAATCCGTATTCATTTGTCAAATATCTGTATCCGGATTTTGAACATCTATTTTACATTCGTATTCCTTTTTAAGGATATGGTTTCATGATTTATGCATTCGTACAACATCTGTATCTGTATCCTTATTCGAATTCAAAAATGAATAAGGATATGATATGACCAATATCCGTATCTGTATCCGACCGTTTGCATCCCTAGCCAGACTCCACTATCCCAATGAATGTTTGCTCATTCTTACCCTCTTCTTCATTGTTGCTTGGTGATTCAAAGCTTACATTGCAAGCTTCTTCTTTTAGAGTTTGTTCATGGATAGAAGCCAGGCAACTCCGAATTTCATTGGATGTACTTAGATGAGAGATATAATCAAACTCTGCATTGGACAAGGTGCAGTGTATGTCATTCATCGCTCTTACATTTGGGGCCATTTCATCTATCTCGACTTTCATGTAACTGAACTCCTTCTCTTCTATATACTTAAATTTTTCTGGAACATGTTCCAAGTAGAAAAGTCACTTGCTTGCAGGAAGATGGACATTTTCTTCTTCCAGTACTTGCATCACTTATTCCGTCGAAGAAAGATGGATGAGTCACAGAGCTTCCTTCTACACGTGATCCTGAGATGCCCACCATGTGCGCATCATAGATAACTTATTCGGCACGGAGTTGATTTTTTTGTATCCCACATGGACACCTACTGATGGATACGGGTGGATCAAGTGAATGAACTAGATCACAACAAACAATAATATCAAAAAACCACAATGTCATGTAGCACTTTTAATCACAATATAGATAAGAAAACCACACGTGCACAAGTATTTAACGTGGAAACTCTTCTTGGAAAACGATCTGAGTCTCCAGACTCGGGCTTTCATTGTAATCCAAACGGGTCTTACGCCTAAACCAAATTGCTTACGTAGGCAACCCAACCATTTACAACTTGAGTTGATTGCACGATCAACTCCATCGTTTATAGCCCGGCCGATTTACATGGACAACTCAAAATTGTGTGTATATATATATTAAACAATCCTAATAACCTTAATATCAAAGTAAATATGGCATGATTAATAAGAGAGAAAATAAAACGATTTTACATAGCGAGAAGTGTGCTCGTAAGAATCAATAATAGAGAACAATAGCTGTCGGAATGAAGTACGCAATAGAAAATAGCTCTTGAAATCCTTCTCTCAAAGTATGGAATGGAAAGTAGAGAGTAGAGAGCTTCTTGCTCTTGGTGTGTGTTGTATAATGAGGTATGGGATCCTATTCATAGGTCTTAGGGTACCACAGATTGGCTTTTAAAATTAGCTATTGCGAGCAAATCGTGAATGAAATAGGCTTCAAAAATCTTCCTCAAATGGAATATAATATATTAGGATACTAAGATGATCAACTTGAATGAAATGATCAATCGTGTGGATTTAGGTAGTCGATCAGAATCAAGAAATGATCGATCATGAATCAAAATTAATCAATCAAAGATATAGCCATTGTAATTCAACTAATGATCGATCATAAAAGGAGAGTGATCGATCAAATGTTAATAATTGATCGTTCTGCTTGACTCTTTGACTTGAAAGTTAAAGTTAAAGGGTTAAAATGCAATATGCATGATTTAATGCCTTTTACATTCTAAGACAATTACAAGAACCATGACTCAATAAAAGAAAAGACTTTATCTTCTTCCAGAGCTTGAGGTCCTTCCTTGAACTTGAGCTAAAGTTCTATATCCTTGAACTCTTTTCAACTTCTTAGATTCTTCTTTACTTAAGTTTAAGCTCCTCAGCTTAAGCTTGTTTTCGGTCCAATAGCTTTCCTGCTCTTGACCTAGCTACAAGCTTTGCAAACAAGTTTGGTTATCATCAAATTATGCATGCTTATGTATTAACAAATTCCCTACTGATCCATACATCACACCATCCCCATCGTTGCTCACCCACCACCCTCCCTTCTCAAGGCCCCGATGTTCGCCCTCAACCCTTGATGGTGTATGGGGAGATTGAGGTCGCGACTGACAAAGATTCATGGGAGATAAGGTCACTAGAACGTTCCCATATCTTCCTCATATTATGGATGTCCACGAGAAAGGGATACGTACACAACCGGAGCCGGAGCCATGTCTGAGGTAGGGCTCGTCCCTCCTCTTTTCGTTGGATATTACACGAGATGCTCGGTTGGAGCAGCTCTTGCGTGATGGAGAAGGTATATCTTTGGAGGACCTACTGGTTTGGTTGTCGGAGATGAACTAAGGAGTTTAGAGAAACTTCTCCCTAGTTCCCCTCCGCCCCCTTCTTAGTGCCCCTACTCCCTCACTCCGCATGAATCCTCCGTAACCTCCCCAAGGTCCCACCAACCTCCTCCTCCCTCCCCAATACCCTGACCTCCACCCTCCCTACCCAATGTCACCCCTCCTAGTGTCCCTCCCCCCTAAGCCCTCACCCCTTCTCCCGAAGTTTATACTGCTTCGAGCATTTTCATCTTTGGCTATTGAATCTTGCACAAGGGGTTGCTCTTAAGTGCTCAGGTGGAGATCCATCACAGATCTTCTCAGGTGCACAAGGGCATGGATTTTGTTAAAGTTGTTGTAGCTATAGAGGTTGCTGGAGGAAGGGAATCCATCTTGTATTTTTAAGAAGTGGGATTTGGTTTGGGTTTGAAGAACATTATTGGTCATGGTTGATGGTGAACATATGATTCTTGAGAAAATGAGCCACCTCAAGAAGAAGAAGAAGAAGAGTGAGACGAGGATTCTCCTCTAGTTATATTAATTCAATATTAACCAAAAGATGTTGACTCAAGTAAAATGGAAATTGAGTTCGGGTATATAGTGTAAGACGAAGCAAGTTTATGGGGTCGATGGGGATAGTAACGATGCTTACATGGTTGAGAAGTTAATTTACAAAGATTATATGGTTCGTGGGTTAAAAGTACCATATAACAAATATAAATAATTAAATACTTCCAGAATATTAAATGCATTTCTTTCTATTCTTCCCTTATAACTCTTTAAACGGATGTTCAAGTTTCCAATTTTTTTCAAAATCAAACCAAACTATAAAAGTATAAAAATATTCAAAAATATGTTTTACATCTAAAAATCCAAAAATATGTCTACCATGCTTATACCTATATTTCACAACCTTACGAAAAGTAAAAACCCTAGAAGTTATATATAATCAAAATCCTTTATAAAAATTAAAAGAAATTCAAAAATCAAATTCATAATAGAACAATTAAAAATAACATATAAAAGTATAAATATAAGGAAAAAAAGAAGATAGAAAATCCAAATATTCAAAACGTAAACAACATCCAAAAATAGAAGATAGAATGGCTCACCCAATCCCCGATCCCCACCTCCCGATCCCCCCCCCCTCTGTCCACCAACCCAAAAGCCTCCGCCGCCGCCCCTCCTGCTCTTCCACCTCCCACCTCCCTGCCTCCCACCTCATCACCACCGTTGACTTTCAACGTAGTCTCTTTTTCTGAAGGCCCCACAACTTCTCCCCCGATGACGATACCCGGGCACCCTCCTCCTCGGAGGTTGGACCTAACTCTTTCCCCCATGTACTACATTTATCTCCCTCAGCTCATCTATCGTCTTTGGATTCTATCCCGCCCCCTCCGCCTCCTTCGTGACCGTGGCGTGAGGTCTGCGGAGCCCCGAGGTCGTTGCCGTCAGCGCGGCGTATGGGGTTTGTTCCGCCGGTTCACCTGGATGGTGAGGAAGTGGCTTTGGCATCCAAAGAAGATATCGGAGCCTTGGACCTCGTCTGGGCTAACACGCTGGTCTTCTACGTTCTGGGGAAAACACCTTACCGCAAGCTTCTCCTCAACTTCATAGAGAAGGTTTGGAAGCCAGCTGGGGAGTTCAAGCTTTTTCCAAGGCCCAACGGCTTCTTTTATCTCAAGCTTGGCTCAGATGAGTCCTGTCAGCGCATTCTCGACGAGGGTCCATGGCTATTCCAGGGGCGACTGATGGTGATTCGGAGGTGGGAAGCGTCCTCCTACTTAGAGCGTGATCTCCTCTCGGAAATCCCGCTATGGGTCAAATTTCACGGCCTCAGCCTTGGACACAGCTCTGATGTTATCCTCAACAAGTTAGCGAGTCTGCTGGGAACTCCGCTTTTCATCGATGCGGTCACCGCCTCCGGGCAGCGGGATGGTTATGCGCGGTGTTGCATTTCCATACATGCTGGAAAAGAAATACCCAAGGAGGTCCCTCTGGTCTTCTATAACGGCCAAAGGCAGCTGATCGGGGTCGAGTTGGAATGGAGACCTCCGATATGTGATCACTGTGTAACTTTCGATCATAGCACGCAACGCTGCCCCTTCGTTCGGGCCGATGCAGCAAGAGACCCTGCACCCGCTTTGGGAGGGGATCGTGGGAAGCGGCGAGATGGTTCTTCTTCCTCCGGGGATCTTCCGGAGGCCTATCAGAACGTCGACCAGCCTCCTACGGCTGTACGTTCCCCCAGCGGAATCCGGGTCGATAAGGCAAGGTGCATGACTCCATTGAACTCTCGAGCACCTGAGCTCCCCTCCTTCCCGTGCTGCAGCCCTCGGGCCTCCTCCTCTCGCGTACCGAGTAGCTCCAGCCCAGTTACCTCCCACACTTCACCCTTGCCGCAGGAGGGGCTTCTGGGAATCCTTGATCGGCCGCTACAGAGTCCTGATTGCCCTTGTCCTGCTCTCGGACATGGTTGCCTGTCGCAGGACCCTCGCTCTTCGGAGATGCAGATGAAGGAGGGTGGTCACCGACGGCAGCAGAGTGAGGTGACCGAGCCTGAAACCGATATACCCCATCTCCCCTCTCGTGATTCGGGCGATGGGGCTTCTCATCAAGGTAAGGGCCAAAGGCGGGTGGCAGGAAAGCCGTTCTGCGCCTTCCCCTTCGGCCCCAAGATCCTCCTGCAGCGCCCTCCGGCTCCCCCGCGGAAGACGGCCTCCAGATTCGCAGGAGATCTCGACCTCAACACACCTATACCTACTGAGAATCTCCCCACCTCCGAGGCCTTGGGAGGGGTTGGGGCTCCTCAAACCGTGGCCGTAAGTAATCCCAACTGGATCTCAGCATCACATAAGAAAAAGAAGAACCAGTTAGGTTCCAGCAAACATGTAGGCCGAACAGGCCAACCAACACTTATTTAATGTCTATTATCTCCCTCAATGTGCGTGGGTTAAATAGACCACGTAAGCAGAGGAAATTGTTGAAGGAACTAACGTCTGACAATGGCCAATTCAATGCTGAGCTTATTGGCCTTTTGGAAACTAAGATCCGTCCTGCCAACATGGGAAGATTCAGTTCGATGGTCCCGAATGGATGGAACTTCATGCACAATGACACGGATTTGGGTCGCATTTTTGTTCTTTGGAAAGCATCGGCATGGACGTGCACGCCGATTAACGTCTCTAGCCAGGCGATTACCCTCTCGGCTGTCAACTTAGGTGGCTTGCACACTATTGTGACATTTGTCTATGGTGATACTAATGTCTCTGCTCGGAGAGACCTCTGGGAAAATTTGAGGCGCATTTATACACCTGATCAACCACCGTGGGTGGTTCTGGGGGATTTCAACTCGGTTTGTTACAGCTCAGAAAAGAGGGGAGATCTCCCCCCGCGGTGTGGCGCTATGGATGACTTTAATAATTGTATAGATGACTGTCATTTAATGGATCTGGACGCGTCCGGAAATACTTGGTCCTGGTCGAATTCCTCGATTGGCCCGGTGATGGACCGGAAAATCACCAAGACTCGGGTGAAATAAAATGGATCAAGGGTCGTGGCGACCCGGATCTCGGAAATCAATTGGTCGATCAAGAAAATGAAGTTCAGACCACCAAAATCAAAGAAAATAAATCAAAACACGATAGCGGTCCTGGCTATTGGATTAGCCTGGTATAGCGACCAGGGTCGGACTCAGGGAGCACGTGATGGCCTTGCGGCCTACGAAGTAGTCAAAAATAAACTAAAATAAAATAAAAGGTATTTTTGGTGGATTTTCAATTTTTATAAATTTTTTTGGATTTTTAAAGAATTAAGAAAATAAGGAAAACAAAGAAACAAGGCAATTCAACAATTTATTTAATGCATAAAAAATCAAGCAAAAATTCAAATAAAAATGTTTTTGTGTGTTTTATATTTTTACTACTTTTAATGAATATTTTGGGATTTTTCTAATTTTTATTTAATTTTCTAAAAATAAAACAATGCTAGAAATTGAAGGTACTGTCCAGTCAGGAGTAAAAGGCCAATTTAAAATGCAAAAGGGCCTATTTAGCTTCTGGAGGTAATTTTCCTATAAACTACAAAGTTTAAGGAAAATTTGGGTACTGGATTTATGATTTTTGGATTTTTAGATTATTTATTAGATATTTTATAAGTTTTTAGGTGTTTGTAATTTTGTGAGTTTTATAAAATGACAAATATCCAAAATTGGTCAGAAAATCAAACAAACCAAAACAAACAGTAGCTAATTTTTTTTGTAATTTTCAGATAAGTTTTAATATTTTTTTGTGAATTTTTAAAACAAACAGTAACGAAAATGGATGTTTTTTATTTTTTAAAAATATCAAATCAAAACAAAAATATCTCCAAAAATTCTAGAAAATTTTACACTATGGCAGGAGCCATGCGTCTAATTTTCATGGAATTTGGAGTAAGTTTGCTATTTTATTCAAAAATAAAACTTAGGTACAGTGCACAGGGACCTGTAAGCAAATACCCAAAGTTCTGGGGGGTCCGGTGCAAATATCCCACGAAATCACGCGCGCAGCACGTGTCTGGGGCACTTAGGGACCTAAATGCAAAGAAACTAAGTTCCTGGGCTAAATAATAACAAGTATTAAAAGCCCGGAGAATTTAATGTAATTTACCCACTAAAATAACGTACATGTGCAAATAAACCACGCACAGGGCATCAATGCAAATATCTAAAAAGTTTCATTCATTTCATCACAGTCCAGAACTACAGGGATAAATGTGCAAATAGCCCAAAAGACCACGTGTCGAAGCACGTGACACACCACACACATGGGCTTATATGCAATAAGAAAACAACGCAGGGTCCAACATGCAATTTACCTAACGTAAATAAAATCCTAAAAATATTTACAGGACTTAAAGCAAACTACTAAAAAGAGAAGGGCCTAAGGGTAAATTACCCTTTATTAAGTCGACCGACGGATGGGCGCCGCGTGGGAGGATGGACGGCTGGGAAGAGGGTGGCGCCCAAAGCTGCTGTCCTGCGGGCGGATCGAGTGGTCCAGGCGTCGCCACGTGGAGATCGAACGGTGGAGAAGTGCGGTGGCTAAACCTTGGCCATCGGACGGTCTGGATCAACCCTCCTGAAGATCGTGCGGTAGCTGCTACTCCTGGAATGGAAGGCTCAGATCGAAACTGGAGCTGGAGGAGATCTGACGGTGGGCGAAGGTCCTGGAAGAACTGTCGGCCGGCGAACTTCGCCGGCCCAATGCGCGTGCTCCTAGCTCCTCGCGGGGCTCTGATGATCGGAGAAGAGTCGTCGTGGGCCTTCGCGTCAAATGGCACTCTCCGATGGAGCAACAGAGCTCTAAGGAGCCCGGTCAGCTCTGACGGAGAAGCGGCTCCTGGCTCGAGTCGGAGGACCTCAGATGGCCCTCGTTGTACCTGCAAAAGGACTCTAGAAGACTCGCGGGTCGAGGGCAAAGTGCCTCGACCCCCTCAGTGGTGGTGAAGATGGACAGTGCGGTGGTGCGGGCGAACCCCGGCGAAGCGACGGCGAAGGGGTTCGAACCCCAGCTCCTGTGCGAGCTAGGTTGAACGGAGGGGCGGAGAAGATGCGCGGGGGAAGGGCGAACCTGATGGTGGATTCCGATGATCGAACGGAAGGGGGATATGGTCGGAATCGACGAAAATCGATGGCGGTGCGAATTGGGGCTAAATCAAAATCCGAGAAATAGGAAAGAAATTACGGCTACCTGGGTGGTCGAGTCGACTGTGGGCGAGCTGGGGATGCTCTGGGTCCTTGCCTCGAGGACCGTCGTCGTTCGAGGCTCTGGCTCCTGCTCTGGGCGGAGCATGGCGGAGAAAACCCGCCGGATCAGAGGTTCAGACGTCTCCTCCTCGCTGCGACAATGCCCGGAGCGAGCTGTCATTCTCACTCGAGCACTGGAGGTCACTGGGTGGTCGGCGAATGATCCAAAGATGCGCAATAGGGTGGCGGAGCTCAACCTTTATACGGTGGCAGGTCCGGGAAGATTCGAGCGGGTAGGGCAGTGTGAAGCGCGGATCCCGAAGCGGGCACCTCGGCGAGGGTGCCGGATCTGTCATGGTCAAGATGGACCCGGGGTTTAGGGGGATGGTGATTGGGTTTAGGCGCAATAATCAGGAGAAATCGGGTCACCCGCCTAAAGCCCGTGAGAGGTGGTCCTGGGGGGGGGAGTTGACCGGGCGGTCAACAACCCCCCTGGACCAATGGGAGGCTGCCACCTGGAAAAGATTTAGAAATTAGATTAAAAATAGCAAATGGCTTATTTAATTAAAACTCAAAACATGAAATATTTTTGTTTTAATATTTTCTATTTTTTGTGATTTTTAAATAATTTTTAAAAAATAAAATAAGGTATTTACGTTATATAGCTATATATAGGTATAGGTACAATATATGGTTTTGATTTTTTGATTTTTAATTTGTTATTTTTATACAATTTTATTCCCATTTTATATTTTATTTATTTATATCATAAAATAAGGAATAAAAAGATATCTTTTATTTTATTTTTATTATTTATATACAATAGTGAAATAATTACATATGTACATATATATACATGGTATATTTACAATATAATTTTTTATTTTTTATTTTGTTCTTTTTATTTTGTTTTTGTTTTAATGGTTTTTATTTTATTTATTTACAACATAAAAAAGTAGAATATATACAAATTTTATAAAAATTAATTTTATTTATTTATAAGGTGGAATAAATATAAGTGTGGTTGTATGTACAAGGTAGGTATATACAAGTGATCTAGTTTTAGTTTCTTTTTGATTTTTCTATTTTTATCTTGTTTTTATATTTATAAATATATGCAAGTATTTACAAGCACATTTTAGTCTCTTTTTGGAGGAAAATACTTTTATTATATTTACAAATATATTTACACACATGAGCCCCTATCTCCCTCTACTTTGGCTTTTATGCGGTCAGGCCCATGCTGAGCCCTCCCTTGGGTTAGGTTGCTTAATATTTATTCTAAATATTTCCCTCTTTTTCTTTTTGATCTTTATTCTTTTATTTTTGCACAAAAACATGCTAATTATTACTATTTACACCATGCATGCTTTTGGTAATTATTTATATTTACAAATATATACATGCATTTGCAAAGGTTTTTGTAGCTAAAATATAAGAATAAAGAGTGATGAATGAGTATTCATCACCCCCCTATACTTAACTTTGATAGTCCCTTAGCAAACACTTATTTGAAAAAGAAGTGAAAAAGAAGAAAGAAAAAGAAAAGGAGAAGAATGTACATGGATCAAGGTTGATTATTAAACTTGCCTTCATTGAATTGAGGTATGGAGCTCGATCAGATCATTGGATTATTAATGTGTCAGAACCTTATTTGGACTTAAGCCTAAAACTCAACAGCCTCTAAGTTCCACTAATCTATAATCAAGACTCCTCAATGCTCCAGATCAGAACAAGTCATCAATCACAAACCCTGAAGACCATGAATCTTTCCTTGTCCTGTGAATGTGAGGTCTAAGCTCTCCACCTCAGAAATGGCAACTTGACAACCCTCCCCAACAAGGTAACTCTATGACCTCAATCTGGCCACTCTTTCCTCGAGGAGCGGGGTATTCCCTTCTAAGTTCAAGTTCAACCGGCTCAAGAAGAGGAGGAAGAAGAGAATGGACCATGGCCAGTGTAGCCATGTATCCTTGGGAGCTTGACCAGTGTAGCCAAGTCTCCCTGCTGCAAGCTACATAAGGTGGAACATGAAACTCAAGCTTTGCTTATTGCACTCTATATACATACTCCGGTGGGATTATCATTTTCTCTCAGACCCACCACTTTTTTGGAGTTATTTTCTTTTTTGCATTTTTTTTCAAGTGCATCTATACAACATGTACATGTGCATCATATATACAAGGAGTTTTTCCTCTTGAGCAAGTAGACTATCCCTCTTTTGAAGCTTTATTGCAACCCACAACTCCCGTCGTTAGACCTCATGGCAACCAGACCAAGCTGAGACGCACTTCCTTCACTAAAAGAAGAAGAGAGGTTCCGCCTAGAAGTACTACCCTCATATGCTACCCCAAGTCAAGGAAGACTGCCTCCTCACCACCTCATCCGTAGAGAGCTCGGTGCAAAGTGCTGATGTCCAAGTAAAGACATTGTCTATATGAGTCATGTGTTGTTGTTAAGTGCTCTACTTAGGCTCAATGAGATGACATGTGATCATAGCCTAGTGGACTCAAAGAATTAAGTCACCATGGACCTGAAAAGTCTTAAACCTAAGCCCTATAAGGTTCCTCTTATAAATTAGGTGGATTAAGATCTTAATCAAGCTCCATTTCTCAATTTAATTCCAGGCTAGTTTAAATGTCAACTATAATCCAGAAAAAACTATATACATATGTACAAAAGATGCTATTTACACAAATTTTTACAAACATGCAAAATTTTTGAAAAATGTTTTGAAATCATGAATGGATGATGCATGAAGTGCAAGTTTTGCAAAAGGTATTTACACACATTTACACAAGATTTTTGCAAACTTTTGATTTTCAAAACATTTTGGAAAAATTTTGTACTATATACATAATTTCGATAAGAAAATATTTACACAAGCTTTACACAAAAGTTTTTTGAAAACATTTTTACAAAAATAATTTGTACACTAGCTATTTATGTGCAAATAAAAGAATGTTTATGTACATGAAAATTTTTAATTTTTGTGGTTTTTAGGGTTTTTAGCCATTTTATTTATTAACACACTCACACAAAGTACGAGTTATGGCTAAAGTATATATGAAATATATACACACCCCCTATACTTAGCTCGAACGATGTCCTCAGAGTCAAGAGCGATGAAGAAGACATAACTCGTGCTAGGTATAGGGAAGTGAAAAGGAAGGCTATATACAAAGACGAATGAATGAATAGAAATTCACAAGGAACTCGGGTCTTCCCCCTATACTTAGGATCAAGTAATCCTAAGTATAGCAGGCTGTACACAAAAGGGAAACCGAGTGGAGAATATACAGGGTCTACCCTCCATACTTAGGGTAAATATCCCTAAGTATAGGCAGCAAAAACAGGGGTAGACAGAAACAAAAGAAATATCCAAAGGTCCTACATCCCCCCTATACTTAGGGTAAAGTACACCCTAAGTATAGCATAATCAAAGGATGAATAAAGGGATGTGGGACTAAAGAATGTGATGATATGGACATCTGGATCTATACAAGTCGGAAGATCAGTGAGAATCAGGCGTGAGATGCAATAGATGTGAGTCAAAAGACCACATCTCACGCGAAATGAATCGGGGCAACATCAACGACCCGCGGCTCATGATCTAGAAATGGCTTGAGCCGCTGGCCGTTCACTCGAAAGGTACTCTCAGAAGACAACTCAGATATATCAATGCTACCGTTGTCGTGTACCTTTCTCACCAAGTAGGGTCCCTTCCACTTGCTCTGTAGCTTCCCTAAAAATAAGCGAAGCCTCGCATCAAACAGCCATACTCTCTGTCCAGTCTCAAAATGCTTGTGGCTGATATGAGAATCATGCCACTCCTTCACTCTCTCCTTATAATGTAGGCTGTTTGAGAAGGCGGCATCTCTCAACTCCTCCAGGGCTGCTAACTCTGCCCTCCTCTGGTCTCCTACACCATCTGGATCCATAAGTATCTCAGTGACTGCCCAAAGTGACCTGTGCTCAGCTCAATAGGTAAATGGCACGGCTTGCCATTTACGAGGCGAAAGGGAGATGTGCCCAATGGTGTCTTGAAAGACGTCCCATACGCCCACAAGACCGAGTCCAAAAGCTGTGACCAATCCTTTCTGTCAGGGCGGACGACTTTCTGTAATATAGTCTTGATCTCCCTGTTCGACACCTCGGCTAGACCATTTGTCTGTGGATGGTAAGGTGTAGCAACACGATGGTCTATACCGAACTCACTATCAAGGGCCTTCACCTGGTCGTTGATGAAATGAGACCCCCCATCTGAAATCAAAACTCGAGGAACCCCGAACCGCGTGATGATGTGCTTCCTCAAAAATCTGCAAACTGTCCTCACATCAGCAGCTCGGGCGGGGATAGCCTCAACCCAACGACTAACATAATCCACGGCCAACAGAATGTACTCAAATCCCTGACTCTTAGGGAATGGACCCATGAAATCGATGCCCCATGCGTCAAAAACCTCACAGAAGTGAATGGGCTGCATCGGCATCATATCACGCTGTCCACAAGTGCCCATCCTCTGACAGTCAGTACACCTCTTCACGAACTCATCAGAGTCCTTGAAGAGGGTAGGCCACCACAAGCCGGATTGGAGCACTTTCTGTGCCGTTCTCCTCCCAGAATGATGTCCTCCTGCCTCAAGCTTGTGGCAGTAAGTGAGGACGCTATGGTACTCCTCCTGAGGAATGCACCTACGCCAGACGTTATCCCCTCCTTCGTGGTAAAGGATGGGATCCTCCCAGTGGTAGGACTTGACCTTCGCAAGGAAGGTCTCAAGCCTCTGCCTGGGCCAATCTTGTGGGACTTTCCCAGCAACGAGAAAGTTCACAATATCGGCGTACCATGGGAGTGAGGAGATAGCAAGGATCGCCTCATCTGGGAAGGTCTCACAAATGGGATTAGTATGCTCAGACTCCTCAGGCTGCTCTAAACGGGAGAGATGATCCGCCACCAGATTCTTGACTCCAGGCTTATCCTTGATCTCAATGTCGAACTCCTGGAGTAGAAGGATCCATCTAGTCAATCTGGCCTTGGCATCCTTCTTTGCCATGAGGTATCGGATGGCGGTGTGATCTGTGTACAAGGTCACTCTAGATCCAATGATATAAGATCTGAACTTATCTAGGGCGAACACTACGGCTAGCATCTCCTTCTCTGTGACCGTATAATTCCGCTGGGCGGAATCTAATGTGCGGCTAGCGTAGTGGATAGCAAAGGGGACTCCATACCTCCTCTGTCCCAACACGGCCCCTACGGCAAAATCGGAGGCATCCGTCATGATCTCGAATGGGAGAGACCAATCCGGTGGCTGGAGGACGGAGCCTCTATGACACACTGCTTGAGAGTCTCGAAGGACGAAAGACACTTGTCATCGACAAGGAACTCAGTGTCTTTCGTCAGGAGGTCAGTCAACGGTCGGGCAATCCTGTTGAAATCATGAATAAATCGTCGGTAGAAACCGACGTGCCCCAGAAATGACCGTAACTGCCTCAGATTGGACGGCGGTGCGAGTTTTCTAATGACGTCTACCTTGGCCGGATCAACCTCCATGCCCCTGTTGGAGATGATGTGGCCAAGCACCGTCCCTTGAGTCACCATGAAGTGACTCTTCTCCCAAGAAAGCACCAAGTGAACCTCTATACATCGCTGGAGTACTCGGTCTAGGCAGTCAAGACAGGAGTCGAATCCGTCGCCGTAAACCGAGAAATCATCCATGAAGACCTCCAAACACTCCCCTACCATGTCCGAAAAGATCGACAGCATGCATCTCTGAAATATCGCAGGGGCATTGCATGGCCTGAATGGCATGCGTCGGAAGGCGTATGTGCCGAAGGGACAGGTAAAGGTGGTCTTCTCCTGGTCCTCAGGATCGATGGCCACCTGGTTGTAGCCCGAGTACCCATCCAGAAAACAATAATGGCTCTTCCCTGCCAGTCTCTCAATGATCTGGTCAATAAAAGGCAGGGGGAAATGATCCTTCTTGGTGGCCTGGTTGAGTCTCCTGTAGTCAACGCAGACCCGCCAAGAAGTGGGTACTCGTGTAGCAATCTCCTCTCCCGACTCACTGATCACAGTCGTGATTCCCGTCTTCTTGGGCACCACATGCAAGGGGCTGACCCACTTGGAGTCGGAAATGGGATAAATAAAATATACGCTCCACCATTTTGAGATTTCCTTCATGACAACCTCTCTCAGATTGGGGTTCAGTCGCCGCTGGAACTCACGCGACGGCTTCACCCCATCCTCGAGATAGATATGGTGGGAGCAACGTGATGGACCAATCCCATGGAGATCTGCTACGCTCCATCCGATTGCCTTTTCAAGAACCCCCATCAAACGGGATTCTTGCTCTCCAGTCAGATCGACGGAGATGATGACTGGGTACATCTCAGGCTCACCCGCAAGGAATCGGTACTTCAGCGAAGTAGGGAGCGGCTTCAGCTCTGGACAGCTGGGTGCTGGTGGATCTGGCTTCGAAAGAAGATGTGTGTATGCAGCCAAATCTGCTTGGGAGAATGAGAACGTACTCTCGCAAACTGGGTCTGAAGAAGGTTGCTCAACTGAACTCTCTCTGATCTTCTCGGCATCTACCTCCTCCTCAGTTGTAGGCTCTGTGGGACTCAGGTCTGGCATATAATCCTCGCAATCTGCCCAATCAGACTCTGAATCCGAGGGATCTGCATCACAAAAGGTGGCATCAGCACCACCGTCACACAAGGTGGCCTCAGTACCACCAGCATCACTAAAACCTGTGTCGCGGTCGAGAACCGGCTCTGCTGCCACTGAAGTATCCTGAACCAGGGCTGTGCTCTCCAAGCTCTCCTCTGTTGTCATCTCGGCATCAGTGGTGTCTGAAAATGAGAGGATGGCCTGTGCTGCGGGGTCTGCCCATGCTGCCTCATCGTCTGTGATCACAAAATCACAGTCCTGGTGGATGTCTAGCCCGGCATCTGTCAGCTGCTCTGCATCTGAACTGGTCTCTGAGCATGATCTGTCTCTGGCTCTGTAGTCCTCGACCGTCTCTATTTGTACACTTTCGCCCTCGACGCGAAGGTATACCTTCCCGCTATCATGATCGGTCACCGCCTTGGCGGTGGCCAAGAACGGGCGACCGAAGATGATGGGGGTATCGGTCACTGAATCAGGGATCTCCATGTCCAACACTACGAAGTCCACGGGGAATTGCAGGCCCTGAATAGTGATGACAACGTCTCGCAACAACCCCTTCGGCCTCTTGACAGATCGATCAGCAAACTGAAGGACTGCCTTGCTCTGTCTAAGAGTGCCCAACTCGAAGCGGTCAAGAAGGGCTGTCGGAAGGCCGTGGGACGAGGCGGAGGTATGGGCTGCCCTTAGTGCCATTCCTTCTTCTAAGGCGCCTGGCCCGGACGGTTTCAACATATGCTTCCTCAAAAGGCACTGGAATATTGCTAAGACGACCGTTTGTGCCGCCATGGATTTCCTTTACAAAGGTGGCAACATGGTTCGTGAAGTCAACCATTCCTTTCTTACCTTGGTACCCAAGGTGGGTTCCCCGAGGGGGCTGGAGGACTACCGGCCAATTGCTTGTTGTAATGTCATATATAAGATTTTTGCAAAACTCCTGACCTCACGCCTGGCCATCGTTCTGCCCGATCTCATTTCTAGTAATCAGACGGCGTTCATCAAGGGAAGATCCATAGGGGATAGCACTCGGCTTGCGCAGGAACTACTTGGGGCTTTTGATCGTAAATCCAACTTACAGAGAGCATGTTCTAAGGTGGACCTTTCCAAGGATTTTGACACAATTGAGCACTCTTTCATTTTCAAGTCACTTGCGCTTTTGGGTTTCCATAACAAATGGATTGGCTGGATTAAGAATTACATCACCACCACGTCTTTCTCCATCCTTTTGCATGGATCTTCGGAAGGTTTCTTCAAAGGCACACGTGGGCTGAGGCAGGGGGACCCCCTTAGCCCCCTAGTCTTCGTTGTGGGCATGGAATCGTTCTCATTGTTGGTGGAGGCTGCGGTCGATAAGAAATTGATCTCTCCCTTGGGTCGTGGAAACTCCCTGGCACCCACACATATCATTTATGTGGATGATCTACTCTTCTTCTGTAACTCATCATCCTCTTCCCTCATTGCAGTGGCGCAGGTACTTGAGAACTTTGAGCGTATTTCGGGGCTGAAAATGAACGCTCGCAAAAGCAAACTGTTCAGGCCTAAAAGAGCGCCAGATGACTTCATATGTACTCTAAGACTGGGGGTGTTGAGGCGCTCCCTCCCAACAACTTATCTTGGGCTACCTCTATCTTCCACGTATGGTAGGGGCTCAGCTTCGCTGAACATCGAGGACAAGGTGAAGGCCTCTATTGGGGGTTGGAAAGCCTCTTCCCTTTCAATGGCGGGCAGGGTGCAACTGCTACAGTCGGTTATTAGTGGCATTATCCTTTATTGGACCGGTGGGACTCTCATTCCTAAGGGCATGGCCATTCGAGTTGACAAATTGTGCACGAATTTCCTGTGGGGTTATGGGCGGCACTATATCAGTTGGCGAACTACCTGTCTTCCTAAAGCTGAGGGCGGGCTTGGGTTGCGCTCATCGTACATGATACGTGAGGCTATGCTGATTGCTTGGACTTGGCGCTTGCTTACCGACGAATATTCTATTTGGGTTGTCTACATGAGGAAAAAATACTTGTCCTCTTGCTCATTCTGGGATGCGGAGCCCAAGCGCGGGGACTCCGTGCTGTGGAAGTCGCTTCTCCGGGGAAGGGAAGTCTTCAGAAACTTCCTTTCCGGCTCTGGCATTCTTCTCACTCGGTTGTCTCTGCCTCTTAAGTTCCCTTTGCCGCTGGCGGTGGATGCGGTTAGACATCGTGCGGCGGTGGTCCCTTGGGCGGGGTTGGTATGGAGCAAGGACTCCGTTCCCAAGCATTGTGTCGCGCTTTATCGGGTTGTTCTTGACCGATTGCCTACTCAAGATTGGCTGGACAGAATGGGGATTAGCCACCCTGGAGCTTGTTACCTCTGCAGGCCTGCTTGTGAAACAAGTGAACATATTTTCTTTCATTGCAGCTTTGCTCATGACGCTTGGAAGGAGGCCCTCGTGGGTCTTGGCCTCCCTCTGCCATCATCATGGGGGCTCGTCGATATCATGGATTGGATCCCCCAACTTCCTTCTGCCTACCTTCGTCGGTTATGCACTGTTGCTCTGGCCGCCGCCGTGTGGGAAATCTGGAAGGAAAGAAATTGTAGATGGTCCTCTAATGAATCCCACTCCCCGAAGCCTCTGGCAACCTCAATCATCTATATCGCTAGGATCTCGGTGGCTGCAGTCAGAACCTAATCAGAAAAATTTCCTGCGTTAACAGTGGCCTTCTCTTTGGTCTAATGTAGATCCAATCTCTGCCCTGTGGGTTTTGATATTTTGCATAATCCATGTAAACAGCCGAGGGCTCACATAACTTTTTGGGTGCTGAAAATTTCACCCTCCCCCTTTTTGTAATATTCTTCACTCTTACATGAAATACAAAGAATTATTACCCCTCTAACCAGCAGCAGCACCAGTTCCAGCAGCCTCATCACCAGAGAGGCTACCCGTCGGGCTCCCATGAGAGCCCTGTTTTGGACGACATAGCCCGCCTCCTCACGGATAAGCAGGCTACCTTCAGACGGGAGATGGACGAGTTCCGCTAGGAGATGCGGGACATCGTGAGAGGGAAGGCTGCCATTCCTGCACAGATAGAGCCGAATCCCAACAGCCTGAAGCGGAAGTCTGAGCAGGTAGTTTACACTGAGCATGCCACTCCTAGTGATCCGTTTGATGATATGTCTTCAGATCTGTTTGATGCTGATTTTGTTACACTTAGGAGCTGTAGAGCACCAGCAGGCGGCGCCTCATCTCAGCGACGACACGAGGATCCATCCAAGGCGCCAGATGAGGAGGAGGAGAGCGGTACTGAGGCCGCACAGGATGATGACGGTGGTACTGATGCCACCAAGGATGCTGATTCCACCGGCGGTACTGAGGTTGCCGCTTCACCAGTTCAAGGAGATGGTACTGACGCCACCCGAGTAGCCGAGCCAGCACGCGGTATTGAGGCCGCGAGACGTCCCGCAGAGCCAGCCCGTGGTGGTACTGATGCCACCGGTGTTCATTTTGAGAGAGATGTTGTTTTTCCTTCCACTGATGTATCTCAGAACACTGTTTTGAATAAAGGAAAAGGTTTAGTTTCTTCTGGTCCCACTGTGGTGATTGATGTATGTGCGGATCTGGCCGTCGAGCCGTCTAGACCTATTCCTAGTCCTTCATCTGAGAGGGACCCTGTGATCCCCTTCCCTAGAGCCCTTCAGATGGGGAAGGGGAAGAAAAAAGAAAAAGACCCAAAAAAGAGAGAGCAGGAGGAGTTCAGCCAGAGCATGATCGACATATTTCACATACAGCTGACCCTTCAGGAGGCTTTGCAGCACATCCCCCTTCTTCAGCGATCGTTGAGAGACAGGACTACAGTCAAGAGGAGGAGGAGGAACCACCAGTCAGAGATTCATGTGCTGACGAAAGCCACGTCCTTCGCGATCCAGAACCGTCTGCCGGCCAAGAGGCCAGATTCAGGAGCCCCATATGTCAGATGTCAGATTAGTAAGCAGAGGTTCGACCGGACTCTATTGGATAGCGGATCGTCTATCAACCTCCTTCCGGCAGCCCTTCTCGACCATTTCGAGTTGGGCACTCTTAGACAGAGCAGGACAGTCCTTCAGTTTGCTGATCGATCTGTCAAGAGGCCGAAGGGGTTGTTGCGAGACGTTATCGTCACTATTCAGGGCCTGCAATTCCCCGTGGACTTCGTAGTGTTGGACATGGAGATCCATGATTCAGTGGCCGATACCCCCATCATCCTCGGTCGTCCGTTCTTGGCCACAGCCAAGGCGGTGACTGACCATGATAGCGGGAAGGTATACTTTCGCGTCGAGGGTGAAAGTGTACAAATAGAGATGGTCGAGGACTACAGAGCCAGAGAGAGAGCATGCTCAGAGACCAGCACAGATACAGAGCAGCTGACAGATGCCGGGTTAGACATCCACCAGGACTGTGATTTTGTGATCACAGATGATAAGGCAGCATGGGCAGACCCTTCGGCACAGGCCATCCTCTCATTTCCAGATTCCACTGATGCCGAGTTGATAGCAGAGGAGAGCTTGGAGAGCACAGCCCTGGTCCAGGATACTTCAGAGGCAGTAGAGCCGGTTCTCGACCGCAACACAGAGTTTAGTGATGGTGGTACTGAGGCCACCTTGTGTGATGGTGGTGCTGATGCCACCTTGTTTGATGCAGATCCCTCGGATTCAGAGTCTGATTGGGCAGATTGCGAGGATCAGATGCCAGACCTGAGTCCCACAGAGCCTATAGCTGAGGAGGAGGTAGATGCAGAGCAGATCAGAGACAGTTCAGATGAGCAGCCTTCTCCAGATCCAGTCTACGAGAGTTCGTTTTCATTCTCCCAGGCAGACTTGGCAGCATACACTCACCTTCTTCCGAAGCCAGATTTGCCAGCACCCAGCTGTCCAGAGCTGAAGCCGCTCCCTACTTCGCTGAAGTATAGATTCCTTGCGGGCGAACCTGAGATATACCCAGTCATCATCTCCGCCGATCTGACTGGAGAGCAAGAATCCCGTTTGATGGGGGTTCTTGAAAAGAACCGCAAGGCAATTGGATGGAGCGTAGCAGATCTCCATGGGATTAGTCCATCGTTGTGCTCCCACCATATTTATCTCGAGGAGGGGGCGAAGCCATCGCGTGAGTTCCAGCGGCGGCTGAACCCCAACCTGAGAGAGGTCGTCATGAAGGAGATTTCAAAATGGTGGAGCGCAGATTTTATTTATCCCATTTCCGACTCCAAGTGGGTCAGACCCTTGCATGTGGTGCCCAAGAAGACGGGCATCACGACTGTGATCAGTGAGTCGGGAGAGGAGATTGCTACACGAGTACCCACCTCTTGGCGGGTCTGTGTTGACTACAGGAGACTCAACCAGGCCACCAAGAAGGACCATTTCCCCTGCCTTTTATTGACCAGATCATTGAGAGACTGGCAGGGAAGAGCCATTACTGTTTCCTGGATGGGTACTCGGGCTACAACCAGGTGGCCATCGCTCCTGAGGATCAGGAGAAGACCACCTTTACCTGTCCCTTTGGTACATATGCCTTTCGACGCATGCCATTTGGGCTATGCAATGCCCCTGCGACTTTTCAGAGATGCATGCTGTCGATCTTTTCGGACATGGTAGGGGAGTGTTTGGAGGTCTTCATGGACGATTTCTCGGTCTACGGCGACGGATTCGACTCCTGTCTTGACTGCCTAGACCGAGTACTCCAGCGATGTATAGAGGTCCATTTGGTGCTTTCTTGGGAGAAGAGTCACTTCATGGTGACTCAAGGGACGGTGCTTGGCCATATCATCTCCAACATGGGCATGGAGGTTGATCCGGCCAAGGTTGATGTCATTAGAAAACTCGCACCGCCGTCCAATTTGAGGCAGCTACGGTCATTCCTGGGGCACGTTGGTTTCTATCGGAGATTTATTCATGATTTCAGCAGGATTGCTCGGCCGTTGACTGACCTCTTGACAAAAGACACCGAGTTCCTTGTCGATGACAAGTGTCTTTCATCCTTTGCGACTCTTCAGCAGTGTGTGATTGAGGCTCCTGTTCTCCAGCCGCCTGATTGGTCTCTCCCATTCGAGATCATGACGGATGCCTCCGATTTTGCCGTAGGGGCCGTGCTGGGACAGAGGAGGGATGGAGTCCCCTTTGCTATCCACTACGCTAGCCGCTCATTGGATTCCGCCCCGCGGAATTACACTGTCACAGAGAAGGAGATGCTTGCCGTAGTGTTCACCCTAGATAAGTTTCGATCTTATATCATTGGATCTAGAGTGACCTTGTACACTGATCACACCGCCATCTGATACCTCATGGCAAAGAAGGATGCCAAGGCCAGACTTACTAGATGGATCCTTCTACTCCAGGAGTTCGACATTGAGATCAAGGATAAGCCTGGAGTCAAGAATGTGGTGGCGGATCATCTCTTTCGTATAGAGCAGCCTGAGGAGTCTGAGCAGATTGAACCCATTTGTGAGACCTTCCCAGATGAGGCGATCCTTGCTATCGCCTCACTCCCGTGGTATGCCGATATTGTGAACTTCCTCGTTGCTGGGAAAGTCCCACAAGATTGGCCCAGGTAGAGGCTTGAGACCTTCCTTGCGAAGGCCAAGTCCTACCACTGGGAGGATCCCATCCTTTACCACGAAGGAGGGGATAGCGTCTGGCGTCGGTGCATTCCTCAAGAGGAACACCATAGCGTCCTCACTTACTGCCACAAGCTTGAGGCAGGAGGACATCACTCTGGGAGGAGAACGGCACAGAAAGTGCTCCAATCCGGCTTGTGGTGTCCTACCCTCTTCAAGGACTCTGATGAGTTCGTGAAGAGGTGTACTGACTGTCAGAGGATGGGCACTTGTGGACAGCGTGATATGATGCCGATGCAGCCCATTCACTTCTGTGAGGTTTTTGACACATGGGACATCGATTTCATGGGTCCATTCCCTAAGAGTCATGGATTTGAGTACATTCTGTTGGCCGTAGATTATGTTAGTCATTAGGTTGAGGCTATCCCCGCCCGAGCCGCTGATGCGAGGACAGTTTGCAGATTTTTGAGGAAGCACATCATCACGTGGTTCGGGGTTCCTAGAGTTCTGATTTCAGATGGGGGGTCTCATTTCATCAACGACCAGGTGAAGGCCCTTGCTAGCGAGTTCGGTATAGACCATCATGTTGCTACACCTTACCATCCACAGACGAATGGTCTAGCCGAGGTGTCGAATAGGGAGATCAAGACTATATTGCAGAAAGTCGTCCGCCCTGACCGAAAGGATTGGTCACAGCTTTTGGACTCGGTCTTGTGGGCATATAGGATGTCTTTCAAGACACCATTGGGCACATCTCTCTTTCGCCTCGTATATGGCAAGCCGTGCCATTTACCTGTTGAACTGAGGCACAGGTCTCTTTGGGCAGTTACAGACATACTTATGGATCCAGATGGTGTAGGAGACCAGATGAGGGCAGAGTTAGCAGCCCTGGAGGAGTTGAGAGATACCGCCTTCTCAAACAGCCTACAGTATAAAGAGAGAGTGAAGGAGTGGCATGATTCTCATATCAGCCACAAGCATTTTGAGCCTGGACAGAGAGTATGGCTGTTTGATGCGAGGCTTCGGTTATTCCCAGGGAAGCTACAGAGCAAGTGGAAGGGACCCTACTTGGTCAGAAAGGTACACGACAACGGTAGCATTGATATATCCGAGTTGTCTTCTGAGAGTACCTTTTGAGTGAACGGCCAGTGGCTCAAGCCATTTCTAGATCATGAGCCGCGGGTCGTTGATCTTGCCCCTATTCATTTTGCGTGAGTTGTGGTCTTTGACTCACATCTAATGCATCTCACGCCTGAGTTTCACTGATCATCCGTCTTCTATAGATCCAGATGTCTATATCACTACATTTTTTTAGTCCCACATCCCTTTCCCCATCTATTAATTATGCTATACTTAGGGAGCACTTTACCCTAAGTATAGGGGGGGGATGTGAGACCTTTGGGTATTTCTTTTGTTTCCGTCTACCCTTGTTTTTGCTGCCTATACTTAGGGATATTTCACCCTAAGTATAGGGGGGGTAGACCCTGTACATTCTCCACTCGGTTTTCCCTTAGTATACAGCCTGCTATACTTAGGATTACTTGATCCTAAGTATAGGGGGAAGACCCGAGATTCTCTTGACTTTTCTATTTCATCTATTCATCTCTGTATATAGCCTTTCTTTTCGCTTCCCTATACTGATGAATCTGCGATTCATCATCGTAATATCTTGATCTTAGCAAAATCCCCGAGTAAAATCCCATAAAAATATCCATAAAATCAATAAATTAACAAAATGACTCTTGTAAATAAAACACACTAATTAATTTATATTAGATTGTACAAAATAAATTACACATAAAAAGCCGCAAAATCAACATGCTCCACTTGATTCGGGGGATATAGCTCAGTTGGTAGAGCTCCGCTCTTGCAATTGGGTCGTTGCGATTACGGGTTGGATGTCTAATTGTCCAGGCGGTAATGATAGTATCTTGTACCTGAACCGGTGGCTCACTTTTTCTAAGTAATGGGGAAGAGGACCGAAACATGCCACTGAAAGACTCTACTGAGACAAAGATGGGCTGTCAAGAACGTAGAGGAGGTAGGATGGGCAGTTGGTCAGATCTAGTATGGATCGTACATGGACGATAGTTGGAGTCGGCGGCTCTCCTAGGGTTCCCGCATCTGGGATCCCTGGGGAAGAGGATCAAGTTGGCCCTTGCGTGATAAATTGCGAAAAAACCCATAAAAAGTGTGCATTTTTCATTGTTGCATGTTAACCCCAAAAAATACAAAAAAATGTGTTTGGTGGTCATCATTGGATTAGGATTCTAGGAAAAATATAATTTAGCTAAATTGAACTGATTTGGCATTAAAATTAATTTGGCTAAGTTGTATGCTTTCTTAGTGTCTTGATTCACTTACATTTGCATTCTTGTTGCATAAAAAAATTATAAAAAAACCGTATTGGAAATCTAAAATCTTCATTTTCAAATTAAACCCAAGTTGTTCCTTTGCCTCCCTGCGTTCGACCCCGGACTTGCCCGGGATATAAATTAAGCCGAGACACTCTTCACGGAGATCTTCTCTCGGTTCTGACCGACTCGCTGAGTACACGTATTACAATGTGACCAAATTAAACAACGTATTTAGCGACTCGTCATATACCTAGCACGAGTTATGTCTTCTTCATCGCTCTTGACTCTGAGGACATCGTTCGAGCTAAGTATAGGGAGGTGTGTATATATTTCATATATACTTTAGCCATAACTCGTACTTTGTGTGAGTGTGTTAATAAATAAAATGGCTAAAAACCCTAAAAATCACAAAAATTAAAAATTTTTCATGTACATAAACATTCTTTTATTTGCACATAAATAGCTAGTGTACAATTTATTTTTGTAAAAATGATTTCAAAAATCTTTTGTGTAAAGCTTGTGTAAATATTTTCTTATCAAAATTATGTATATAGTACAAAATTTTTCCAAAATATTTTGAAAATCAAAAGTTTGCAAAAATCTTGTGTAAATGTGTGTAAATATCTTTTTGCAAAACTTGCACTTCATGCATCATCCATTCATGATTTCAAAACATTTTTCAAAAATTTTGCATGTTTGTAAACTTTGTGTAAATAGCATCTTTTGTATATATGTATATAGTTTTTCTGGATGATAGTTGATATTTAAACTAGCCTGGAATCAAATTGAGGAATGGAGCTTGATTAAGATCTTAATCCACCTAACTTTTAAGAGGAACCTTATAGGGCTTAGGTTTAAGGCTTTTCAGGTCCATGGTGACTTAATTCTTTGAGTCCACTAGGCTATGATCACATGTCATCTCAATGAGCCTAAGTAGAGCACTTAACAACAACACATGACTCATATAGACAATGGCTTTACTTGGACACCAGCACTATGCACCGAGCTCTCTACGGATGAGGTGGTGAGGAGGCAGTCTTCCTTGACTTGGGGTAGCATATGAGGGTAGTACTTCTAGGCGGAACCTCTCTTCTTCTTTTAGTGAAGGAAGTGCGTCTCAACTTGGTCTGGTTGCCATGAGGTCTAACGACGGGAGTTGTGGGTTGCAATAAAGCTTCAAAAGAGGGATAGTCTACTGGCTCAAGAGGAAAAACTCCTTGTATATATGCTGCACATGTATATGTTGTATAGATGCACTTGAAAAAAAAATAACTCCAAAAAAGTGGTGGGTCTGAGAGAAAATGATAATCCCACCGGAGTATGTATATAGAGTGCAATAAGCAAAGCTTGAGTTTCATGATCCACCTGATGTAGCTTGCAGCAGGGAGACTTGGCTACACTGGTCAAGCTCCCAAGGGTACTTGGCTACACTGGCCTTGACCCATTCTCTTCTTCCTCCTCTTCTTGAGCCGGTTGAACTTGAACTTAGAAGGGAATACCCCGCTCCTCGAGGAAAGAGTGGCCAGATTGAGGTCATAGAGTTACCTTGTTGGGCAGGGTTGTCAAGTTGCCATTTTTGAGGTGGAGAGCTTAGACCTCACATTCACAGGACAAGAAAATATTCATGGTCTTCAGGGTTTGTGTTTGATGACTTGTTCTGATCTGGAGCATTGAGGAGTCTTGGTTATAGATTAGTGGAACTTAGAGGCTGTTGAGTTTTAAACTTAAGTCCAAATAAGGTTCCGACACATTAATAATCCAAAGATCTGATCGAGCTCCATACCTTAATTTAATGAAGGCAAGTTTAATAATCAACCTTGATCCATGTACGTTCTCTTTTTCTTTTTCTTTCTTTATTTTTCACTTCTTTTTCAAATAAGTGTTTGCTAAGGGACTAGCAAAGTTAAGTATAGGGGGGTGATGAATACTTATTCATCACTCCTTATTCTTATATTTTAGCTCCAAAAACCCTTGCAAATGCATGTATATAGTTGTAAATAGAAATAATTACCAAAAGCATGCATTGTGTAAAAACCTATAATTAGCATGTTTTTGTGCAAAAATAAAAGAATAAAGATTAAAAAGAAAAAGAGGGAAATATTTAGAATAAATATTGAGCAACCTAACCCAAGGGAGGGCTCAGCATGAGCCTGCCCGCATAAAAGCCAAAGTAGAGGGAGATAGGGGCTCATGTGTGTAAATAATTATGTAAATAAAATAAAAGTATTTTCCTCACAAAAATAGACTCAAATTGGCTTGTAAATATTTGTATATATTTATAAGTATAAAAACAAGATAAAAATAGAAAAAATCAAAAAGAACAAAAACATCACTTCCACCATGTATATAGTCCACTCATCCCTATTTATTTAGCCTTATAAATAAATAAAGTTAATTTCCAAAAGTTTTGTAAATATTCTATATTATATAGTGTAAATAAATAAAATAAAGTAAAACAAAAACAAAATAAAAAGAACAAAAATTAAAAATCAAAAATATTATTGTAAGTATACCATGTATATAAATGTACATATGTATTTATTCCACCTATGTATATAAATAACAAAAATAAAATAAAAATATTTTTTATTCCTTATTTTATGATATAAATAAATAAAATATAAAATGGGAATAAAATTGTATAAAAATAACAAATTAAAAATCAAAATTAAAATCTATATATTGTATATATATACCTATATATGAACCTACTATGTACATACCTTATTTTTACTTTGAAAAATTAATTAAAAATCACTAAAAAAATAGAAAAAAATTAAAAGAAAAATATTTCATGTTTTGACTTTTCTATAATTTGGCCATTTGTTATTTTTTATTGAATTTCTAAATATTTTACACGTGGCCTTCACCCATTGGCCCTGGGGATTGTTGACCGCCCAGTCAACTGCCCCCCCAGGACCACTTCCCACGGGTTAGGCGCCCGACCCGACTTCTCCCTATTTTAGCGCCTAAACTCGATTCCCTATCACCTAAACCCTGGGTCCGACTCGTTCATCTTACATCCGAGACCCTCGCCGGAGCCTCCACCTCGATATCCGAGCTCCAGATTGCCCTACCCGCGCGCTTCTTTCCGGACCCTCCAGCGTATATAATCTCAGCTCCGCCACCTCCATTCGCATCTTTGGCTCATTTGCTTCGCTACCCGTGACCTCCACTGCGTTGGCAAGAGTGACAGCTTGCTCCAGCAAGTGTCGCAGCGAGGAGAGGGGCAGTGGCCCATCGATCCGGCGATCAAGCACCGCCGTGCTCCGCCCAGAGCTGGAGCTCGAGCCTCGGAGGGAGACGCTCCTCGAGGCCACGACCCAGAGCATCGCCAGCTCGTCCACAGTCTCATCATCCACCCAGGTAGACCTGTAGCTCTTTCGTTTTCGCTAATTTTAGATTTCCCCCATTTCGCTCCGCCGACGTGTTTCGCCGATTCCGACCACCCCATAGCTCCATTCGATCATCTGAATCCATCGTCACCTCCGCCTTCCTCCCACGCACGTTCTCCATCTTCCCATTCAACCCAGCTCGCACAGGAGCTCGGGTTCGAGCTCCTCCGTCCCCACCCTCGCCGGAGCTCGCCCATATCGACCCTCCGTCCATCTTCACCCTGCCTAACCGGGTCGAGGCAGTTTGCCCTCAACCCGCGAGTCTTCTGGTCTATCTTGCAGGTACATCCAAGCCCATCTGAGGGCTTGGACCATTCGGCCCAGGAGCTCTACCTCCGCCGACCTCGCCGGAGCTCCCCAGAGCTCGGCTGGGTCATCGGGGACCACCAGCAGCTGCAGAGCGTCACGCCAGAGCTTCTCTGATCTTCAGGAGCAGCAGAGGATGCTCGGAGCGAGCGTACTGAACCGACGAAGTTCGCCGGCCACCTGTTCTTCGAGGATCTCCATCGACCGTGCGATCAGCCTCCAGCTCCAGTTTTCATCTGGGCCGTCCATTCCAGGAGCAGCAGCCACCGTCAGATCAGGGGAGGACTGATCCCAGCCGTCGGCCCAGCGAGGTTTAGCTACCGAGAGCCTCCACCGTTCGATCCCCCACGTGGCGTAGCCTCAGCCGTCCGATCACTGCGAGGACCTCAGCGTTGGAGTGCCACCCGATCCAGACTATCCGATTCTCCACGTGGCGTCCATCCAGCGGCCTGCATTAATAAAGGGTAATTTACCCTTAGGCCCCCTCTTTTATTTTATTTAGTATTTAATCTTGTAAATACATAGTGTAGTTGTTTAGTTTTTGGTACTTTTGCATAGAGGACCCTGCGCTTGATTTTATTTGCTGATATGCCCCTGTGTATGGTGTGACACGTGCGTCGACACGTGATTTTCTGGCCTTTTTGCATTCTATGCCCTGTAGTTTTGAGATGTTAAGTAATGAATGAAAACTTTTGAGATATTGCATTTATACCCCTGTGCGTATTTTAATTGTGCATGTGCGCTTTTTATTGGGATATTTGCAGACTACCCCCTGGACTTTTGGTACCTGTTACCAAATAGTCCTCAGAAGTAGTCTTTCTTGCATTTGGGTCCTTGAGTGCCCCAGGCATGCGCAACGCGCGTGACTTCCTGGGTATTTTGCACCAGACCCCTCAGGACTTCGGGTACTTGCACCTAGATCCCTGTGCAAAGTACCCTCTTTATATTTTTGAATAAAATAGCAAATCACCTCCAAATTTAATGAAAATTGGACACATGGCTCATTCCATTATGTAAAATTTTCTATAAATTTTGGAGACATTTTAGATACTGTTTGATATTTTTAAAAATTCAAAAACACGTATTTTCTTCACTGTCTGATTTGAAAAATCACAAAAAATATTAAATTTCATCTAAAAATTACAAAAAAAATTACTTACTGTTTGTCTTTTCTTGCTTGATTTTCTAGCCAATTTTGGCTATTTTTCATTACTTAAAACACCTAAAAATTGAAAAACACTTAAAATCTTATAAAAAATCTAATAAATAAATTAAAAATCCAAAAATAATAATTTAGGTGCCCAATTTTTCCTTGATTTCTTCTCTATACAGGAAAAATACCTCCAGGCTTATTGGAGACCCTTAAATATTTTATCTAAGTCCCTTAAGCTCGGCTGGACAGTACCTACTGTTTTTGACTTTGTTTTATTTTTAGAAAATTAAATAAACATCAGAAAAATTCCAAAAATTCACTAAAAATAGTAAAAATTATAAAACACATAAAAATATTTTTATTTGAATTTTTGGTTGAATTTTAATGTATTTAATAAATTGTTGAAGTGTGTTGTTTTCTTGTTTTTATTATTTTCTTAATTCACTAAAAATCCAAAAAAATATATAAAGACTAAAAAACCACCAAAAATACCTTTTTATTTCTTTTTCTTTTCTTTTTGACTACTTCGTAGGCCGCAAGGCCAATCCGTGCTCCTTGTTTTCGACCCTGGTCGCTATACCAGGTTAAACTAATAGGAAGACCGCTATTGATTTTTGATTCGATTTTATCTTTATTGGTGGTCTATTTTTCTTGATTGAGCCAGTCTGATTGCTCGGGTCGCAACGACCACTTAGATATACCTGATCACCTGAGTAGTCGGATTTACGCTCATCATGCACGCCGATTAACGTCTCTAGCCAGGCGATTACCCTCTCAGTTGTCAACTTAGGTGGCTTGCACACTATTGTCACATTTGTCTATGGTGATACTAATGTCTCTGCTCGGAGAGACCTCTGGGAAAATTTGAGGCGCATTTATACACCTGATCAACCACCGTTGGTGATTCTGGGGGATTTCAACTCGGTCCGTTACAGCTCGGAAAAGAGGGGAGGTCTCCCCCCGCGGCGTGGCACTATGGATGACTTTAATAATTGTATAGATGACTGTCATTTAATGGATCTGGACGCGTCCGGAAATACTTGGTCCTGGTCGAATTCCTTGATTGGCCCGGCAAGAATCGTGGCCCGTCTTGATCGGGCTTTGGTAAATGATGCTTGGCTCACCCAGTTGCCACACTCCAAGCTTATCTAGTATTCGTTTAAGTCGAGTGATCATCTTCTCCTGTCTATCCGGTTTGCACACTGGCCTTGTAGACGGCCCCCTTTCCGATATTTTGACTATTGGTCTTCTAGGCCTGGGTATTTGGAGGTGGTTTCCAAAGCATGGATGGAATGGGTCGGAGGTAACCTGCTATTTTGCTTAACGCAGAAACTCAAAGCTGTTAAAAAGGCATTAAGGGGCTGGGCACATAAGGAGGCACACATTTTCAAGGAGGCTAAAGAAATGGATGTAACTCTACAGAAAATTAATGAGGTCTTGAGTGTTGATCCATTGGATTCATACGTAGCACAACTTGAAGTGGATGCTAAGGGCTACATGGAAAATCTTGATGACGACCTGGAATCTGCTTGGAGGCAGAAGAGTAGAGTGGATTGGCTCCGGTTGGGCGACAGGAACACTAGCTTCTTTCACTCTTCGGCGAAGGGCAGGATTGCTAGGAATTACATACCCTTCCTTGTGGATAGTAATGGTAATCTCGTGGACAAAGGCGCGGAGGTGGCTCGCGAAGCGGTTTATTTTTTCTCTAACCTCATCGGCCCGGAAGGTACGCGCCCTATCAAACCCGACCCCCCCACTCCGCGCTTGATTCTATCGAATGAGGCTTGTTCTTGGCTTGTGAGGCCGTGGGATGAGGCAGAGGTATGGGCTGCCCTTAGTGCCATTCCTTCTTCTAAGGCGCCTGGCCCGGACGGTTTCAACGTGGGCTTCCTCAAAAGGCACTGGAATATTGCTAAGACGACCGTTTGTGCCGCCATGGATTTCCTCTACAAAGGTGGCAACATGGTTCGCGAAGTCAACCATTCCTTTCTTACCTTGGTACCCAAGGTGGGTTCCCCGAGGGGGCTGGAGGACTACCGGCCAATTGCTTGTTGTAATGTCATATATAAGATTTTTGCAAAACTCCTGGCCTCACGCCTGACCATCGTTCTGCCCGATCTCATTTCTAGTAATCAGACGACGTTCATCAAGGGAAGATCCATAGGGGATAGCACTCGGCTTGCGCAGGAACTACTTGGGGCTTTTGATCGTAAATCCAACTTACAGAGAGCATGTTTTAAGGTGGACCTTTCCAAGGCTTTTGACACAATTGAGCACTCTTTCATTCTCAAGTCACTTGCGCTTTTGGGTTTTCATAACAAATGGATTGGCTGGATTAAGAATTGCATCACCACAACGTCTTTCTCCATCCTTTTGCATGGATCTTCGGAAGGTTTCTTCAAAGGCACACGTGGGCTGAGGCAGGGGGACCCCCTTAGCCCCCTACTCTTCGTTGTGGGCATGGAATCGTTCTCATTGTTGGTGGAGGCTGCGGTCGATAAGAAATTGATCTCTCCCTTGGGTCGTGGAAACTCCCTGGCACCCACACATATCATTTATGCGGATGATCTACTCTTCTTCTGTAACTCATCATCCTCTTCCCTCATTGCAGTGGCGCAGGTACTTGAGAACTTTGAGCGTATTTCGGGGCTGAAAATGAACGCTCGCAAAAGCAAACTGTTCAGGCCTAAAAGAGCACCAGATGACTTCATATGTACTCTAAGACTGGGGGTGTTGAGGCGCTCCCTCTCAACAACTTATCTTGGGCTACCTCTATCTTCCACGTATGGTAGGGGCTCAGCTGCGCTGAACATCGAGGACAGGGTGAAGGCCTCTATTGGGGGTTGGAAAGCCTCTTCCCTTTCAATGGCGGGCAGGGTGCAACTGCTACAGTCGGTTATTAGTGGCATTATCCTTTATTGGACCGGTGGGACTCTCATTCCTAAGGGCACGACCATTCGGGTTGACAAATTGTGCGCGAATTTCCTGTGGGGTCATGGGCGGCACTATATCAGTTGGCGAACTGCCTGTCTTCCTAAAGCTGAGGGCGCGCTTGGGTTGCGCTCATCGTACATGATACGTGAGGCAATGCTGATTGCTTGGACTTGGCGCTTGCTTACCGACGAATATTCTATTTGGGCTGTCTACATGAGGAAAAAATACCTGTCCTCTTGCTCATTCTGGGATGCGGAGCCCAAGCGCGGGGACTCCGTGCTGTGGAAGTCGCTTCTCCGGGGAAGGGAAGTCTTCAGAAACTTCCTTTCCGGCTCTGGCATTCTTCTCACTCGGCTGTCTCTGCCTCTTAAGTTCCCTTTGCCGCTGGCGGTGGATGCGGTTAGACATCGTGCGGCGGTGGTCCCTTGGGCGGGGTTGGTCTGGAGCAAGGACTCCGTTCACAAGCATTGTGTCGTGCTTTATCGGGCTGTTCTTGACCGATTGCCTACTCAAGATTGGCTGGACAGAATGGGGATTAGCCACCATGGAGTTTGTTACCTCTACAGGTCTGCTTGTGAAACAAGTGAACATATTTTCTTTCATTGCAGCTTTGCTCATGACGCTTGGAAGGAGGCCCTCGTGGGTCTTGGCCTCCCTCTGCCATCATCGTGGGGGCTCGTCGATATCATGGATTGGATCCCCCAACTTCCTTCTGCCTACCTTCGTCGGTTATGCACTGTTGCTCTGGCCGCCGCCGTGTGGGAAATCTGGAAGGAAAGAAATTGTAGATGGTCCTCTAATGAATCCCACTCCCCGAAGCCTCTGGCAACCTCAATCATCTATATCGCTAGGATCTCGATGGTTGCAGTTAGAACCTAATCAGAAAAATTTCCTGCGTTAACAGTGGCCTTCTCTTTGGTCTAATGTAGATCCAATCTCTGCCCTGTGGGTTTTGATATTTTGCATAATCTATGTAAACAGCCGAGGGCTCACACAACTTTTTGGGTGCTGAAAATTGTAAGGGGATATTTCACCCTCCCCCTTTTTGTATTACCCTCCCCCTTTTTGTATTATTCTTCACTCTTACATGAAATACAAAGAATTATTACCCATCAAAAAAAAAAACAATACGTTGATATCTATACACTATATAAAGCACAGAATCCCAAAAAGGATCGAAAAGACTTCACACATCCGGAAGTGGATAACTTGAAATACCTACACACATATGTCATATGGACCTAAATATATCTAGTTAGAGTGCTAACCAAGTTACCTCTTGGGGAGTATGCATCAAGGTCCATGCAAATCTACATGCACAGGTACCACAGACGTCCAACTTTTTCAGTTTTTTGAAATGAATTCTAGGAAGATTTACTTAGAATATTAAGTGATTTATGAGTTTTAAATTTCATGTAAAACAAAATTCCTAACATGTCCATTTGAATGAGCCAATTTCAACAGTTCTGAGACAGTTAAAATTTGACTATCTTGATGGATAAGTTAGAAATCTCGAATTAATTTGCATTTTGAATGACATCATGGTGATACATTGTGATCTAAATCCCTCAAAAAATCATTTCAAAAACTAAAAAGTTTGGACATTTATAGCACAATTGCATGTAGACATATGCACCTTGGTGTATATTCCCCAACCTCTTGCGAATTTGGGCTTGCTCAAAATATATAGCCATTATCACCTTTTGTCTTGACTCTGCTTTTTCCGCATGTGCAACAACCGAGTCACTGACATGAAAATTCGCAACAAATAAATCATGTAAAAACCATATTGCCCTTTATAAGAGGAAAAAGAAACCATAAGGCAGAAATGGATTGATTCAAATGCAATAAAGGAAAGGTACTTTTCTCCCATATGTATATGTGGTGTGTGTGTGTGTCTATATCTCTGTGTATGTAGGTGTGAAGCTTGCAGGAAAGTATGTACTGAACCCCCTCTCTTACTTACTATATGTGTAGGAGAGGATCCTATAAGGAGATAGTATTTTTGAAAGCAATACATGATAATATCAAAAGCATTAGTCCTCCGAGCATTTCAGATCATGGATTAAACTACACTCTCATCAATCCTTAGCTCTCCCCCACCGTTGAACTTGCTGACAACTCTAATAATCATCCACATTGTCATATTCATATTTTTTAGAAAAAAGAGTCAGAAATTTCCATTCTTAGGGCCTGTTCGATAGGAGAATAAGCAGGAATAAGGATGGAGAATAAGGGGAATAAAAGTCTATTCTCCGTTTGGCTGGAGGATAGGAATAGGGAGAATAAGGTGAAATAAAGGTAGGTAAGGTGGGATAAAGATATGAATGGGAGTGAAATAAGATGGAATAATGGGGAATAGTCGTACCACTGAGAACCATGTCGGGAGGAGAATTGACCCCTTATTTTATGGCTTATTCTCCAACCAAACAGGGCCTTAAAGTTAATCCTTTGAAATTTCCATCATTCTCCTCCTCTTGAGACGCATAATGGCAACCCTCTTCACCCCTTCAACACACAATGATAAAGCGTTCCTCATCTTCAAATGTATAATGACAATCCTCTTCCCCCCCTTTAACACACAATGATAAATTGTTCCTTCTCTTCTAATGCATAATGACCACCCTCTTCTCCTCTCTAGCATACATTGATAAATATTTCTTCCTCTTCAAACACGTACTGACAACTCTCTTCTCCCTTTTAACACGCAATGATAAGTTAGTTCCTCCTTTTCAGGTGTCCAAAGATAAACCTCTTATCCCCTTTAACACACAATGATAAAATTGTTCATATTCTTCAAGCATGTAATGGCTTTTTCCTTCTCAACAAATCAAGAGATGCACCATCGATGCACCTTCATTTTGCTTTTTCACATTCAGTTGTGCCCATGTTATCATTTATTTTTGTTGCGGTATACATTCTCCAGTAAAAAAATTAATGAGATTAACAATAATTTCATAATATTTACAAGATCACATATAATTATTTTTATGTATTTCTATGATTAGATATACAATTATTAAATCATGAAAATACAAATAGTTACCCCCACAAACTTTAGAATCCTTGTAAATTACCTTCTCAGCCCTGTAGACATTGTTACTATCCCCTCGACCCTTTAAACTTGTTAAATTTTACACCACAACCCCATGGTTAACACCCGATTATTTGGAGGTTAATACTGGATGGAACCGGTTAAAAATTAATAGGACATTTATATCCATATTGTTGCAAAAATTTACAACCTCATACCATCGTCTTCCTCCTCCTCCTCCTTCCAATCATTCCTCCTCCTTTTTCTTATTCCTTCTTTTTTTCTTTCTTCTTCATTATGCTACTCCATAACAAAATTGCCCTCCATCGACAACATGCTCCTCTGCACTGCTCCTTCATCACCATGGAAGGACCTGTTGCTCTCCAGGTCGCGATGGCGAGAGGTCTGCCCCCTCCCATCTGTTGATTTTTCTGTATCTTGTGCGGAGATAGATAAATGTGGATTGACTGAATGACCTGGATCATTGAAAACAATAATCTCAAACAACCACAACGTCACGTAGCACTTAAGCTGGGTTTTTCCGTAATCACGTAGCACTTATGTTGATTGTGGGTGTGAGGAAGGGGTCTTTGGGCTAAGGGAGGGAGAGGAGGTGGTGGAAACGACATATCAAGAGATGATCGATCATGAATCAAAATTGATCAATCAAAGATATAGCCATTGTAATTCAAATAATGATCGATCATAAAAGGAGAGTGATCGATCATAAGTGATCGATCAAATATTAATAATTGATCGTTCTGCTTGACTCTTTGACTTGAAAGTTAAAGGGTTAAAATGCAATATGCATGATTTAATGCATTTTACATTCTAAAACAATTACAAGAACCATGACTCAATAAAAGAAAAGACTTTATCTTCTTCCAGAGCTTGAGGTCCTTCCTTGAACTTGAGCTAAAATTCTATATCCTTGAACTCTTTTCAACTTCTTAGATTCTTCTTTACTTAAGTTTAAGCTCCTCAGCTTGAGCTTGTTTTCGGTCCAATAGCTTTCCTGCTCTTGACCTAGCTACAAGCTTTGCAAACAAGTTTGGTTATCATCAAATTATGCATGCTTATGTATTAACAAATTCCCTACTGATCCATGCATCACACCATCCCCATCGTTGCTCACCCACCACCCTCCCTCCTCAAGGCCCCGATGTTTGCCCTCAACCCTTGATGGTGTATGGGGAGGTTGAGGTCGCGACTGACAAAGATTCATGGGAGATAAGGTCAGTAGAACGTTCCCATATCTTCCTCATATTATGGATGTCCACGAGAAAGGGATACGTACACAACCGGAGCCGTAGCCATGGTCTGAGGTAGGGCTCGTCCCTCCTCTTTTCGTTGGATATTACACGAGATGCTCGGTTGGAGCAGCTCTTGCGTGATGGAGAAGGTATATCTTTGGAGGACCTACTGGTTTGGTTGTCGGAGATGAACTAAGGAGTTTAGAGAAACTTCTCCTAGTTCACCTCCGCCCCCTTCTTAGTGCCCCTACTCCCTCACTCCGCATGAATCCTCTGTAACCTCCCCAAGGTCCCACCAACCTCCTCCTCCCTCCCCAATACCCTGACCTCCACCCTCCCTACCCAATGTCACCCCCTCCTAGTGTCCCTCCCCCCTAAGACCTCACCCCTTCTCCCGAAGTTTATACTGCTTCGAGCATTTTCATCTTTGGCTATTGAATCTTGCACAAGGGGTTGCTCTTAAGTGCTCAGGTGGAGATCCATCACAGATCTTCTCAGGTGCACAAGGGCATGGATTTTGTTAAAGTTGTTGTAGCTAAAGAGGTTGCTGGAGGAAGGGAATCCATCTTGGGTTTTTATGCGAGGCTAGTCTGCTGCTGGAACATTCAGATGCATACTTGCGTAGGGTGATCATACTCCAAATACTGCAAGGTATTAACAAGTGGGATTTGGTTTGGGTTTGAAGAATATTATTGGTCATGGTTGATGGTGAACATACGATTCTTGAGAAAATGAGCCACCTCAAGAAGAAGAAGAAGAGTGAGATGGGGATTCTCCTCTAGTTATATTAATTCAATATTAACTAAAAGATGTTGACTCAAGTAAAATGGAAATTGAGCTCGGGTATATAGTGTAAGACGAAGCAAGTTTATGGGGCCAATGGGATAGTAACGATGTTTACATGGTTGAGAAGTTAATTTACAAAGATTATATGGTACTACCAAATAAGTCAGCCAAACATAATCTCAAAACTCTTCCCTATATGAAGCTGAAACAAAGAAAAGGAAATACTGAGAAGTTCAACCTGATTTAGCATTTATAATTATAAGATGAAAAATATGGCCTTTGCGTAGATTTTAGAACATCAATAATATGAAAATGTATGTAAGATTCAATTAATGATTTAGAGATGCCACAATTCTTAAATAGGGTTTCAACCATCATCGAGAACACATGAATAATATGATACCCCATACATCTAAAAATATAATATTTGTTAATATGAATCACATGCATGCAAGATTCAATTAATACATTACTATCATTAATCTCTACAGCTTGAACATGTCTCTACATGTCTTTTGCGCCTCATCACCTCTAGATTTAGCGGTAATATGGTCCTTGCCGTGATCCATGGGACGGATGTAACAAACCGGTTGACAGGGCTTTCGGAGCATGAGAGTATATATAGGTCTAAGATCGGGACACGTCAAATTATTTCGGCAAAAGAACCAAAGGTTTTTTTCCCGAGCTAAATCCATATACTCTTTTGTTGATCAAAGTATCTCCGTAAATATCTATTACCCCTTCGAATTAAAACTCGAAGGTAATCAAGGAAATGAAATACTTGACAACAAAACAACGGTATTATTTCAGCAAAAGGCAACGGGAAATTTTTTCCCCCAACATCTGCCCCTAAACATTCTTGTATAACATTCTGGTAACTGCTATTTAGGATGCAAAGTACAACGATAAAAATCACAAAGAGAAAAAGAGGAGTAAGCCCTCCCATGAACATTGCATGCAACATCTGGAACTATTCACATCAGTCCCCACACCCCTATCCCTACAGTAATTGTTGTTCTGGACGCAAAGCACCGAGACAAAGAAAATACGAATTCGAGCAAATGGAAAAGCTTGACCTCTACAATAGAAACTCAAAATCTGGACACCGGTCATACCTTTGTTGGTAAACCTTCGGCCTCCCGGTGATTTCAACAACGAACCAACACCGGAAAGGGAACGCCAAAGCAACAACGCGGAGAGAAGGATTCCACCAACCAGTTTTCCAGGAAAGAAATGAGCAAGAGCGATAACCGGAAATAAGAAAGGAAACCCATTTAGACGGTACCATTTAGAGAAGCAAACCCCGAGACGGGAGTCGATGACAAAAGGAGAAGGAACGACTTGGTGCCGTCCGGAGAAAACAAATGGCCATAGAGGAGTGAAGGTGTCAAGGCTTAAGGGCGGATTTTTACGGGAGAGGAAAGAGGGACGAAAGAGGGGTTGGGAGAGAGGGCGAAGAGAGAAATGTTAAACGGGAAAGAAAGCAGACACGTGAAAAGAGCAGGGAGAGCTGTCGATTGTACTTGAGAGAGAGAGAGAGAGTCATGTGTCCGTGCAGTGAGGAGGAGTGCGAGAGTGGTAGGAATGGGGAAAAGGAGATGAGCCGAGTGATGTGAGTACTGCCACGTGTAGGATGTATGGGAAGAGGGGAAGCTATCCAGCTTTAATATATAGATAGATGTGTGTAGGAGAGGATCCTATGAGGAGATAGTATTTTTGAAAGCAATACATGATAATATCAAAAGCATTAGTCCTCTGAGCATTTCAGATCATGGATTAAACTACACTCTTATCAATCCTTCGCTCTCCCCCACCGTCGAACATGCTGACAACTCTAATAATCATCCACATTGTCATATCCATATTTTTTAGAAAAAAGAGACAGGAATTTCCATTCTTAGGGCACGTTCGGTAGGAGAATAAGCAGGAATAAGGATGGAGAATAAGGGGAATAAGGGTCTATTCTCCCTTCGGCTGGAGGATAGGAATAAGGAGAATAAGGTGAAATAAAGGTGGGTAAGGTGGGATAAAGATAGGAATAGGAATGAAATAAGATGGAATAATGGGGAATAGTCGTACCACTGAGAACCGTGTCGGGAGAAGAATTGACCCCTTATTTCATAACTTATTCTCCAACCAAACAGGACCTTAAAGTTAATCCTTTGAAATTTCCATCATTCTCCTCCTCTTTAGATGCATAACGGCAACCCTCTTCACCCCTTCAACTCACAATGATAAAGCGTTCTTCATCTTCAAATGTATAATGGCAATCCTCTTCTCCCCCTTTAACACACAATGATAAATTGTTCCTTCTCTTCAATGCATAATGACCACCCTCTTCTCCTCTCTAGCATACATTGATAAATAATTCTTCCTCTTCAAACACGTACTGACAACTCTCTTCTCCCTTTTAACACGCAATGATAAGTTAGTACCTCCTTTTCAAGTGTTCAAAGATAAACCTCTTATCCCCTTTAACACACAATGATAAAATTGTTCATATTCTTCAAGCATGTAATGGCATTTTCCTTCTCAACAAATCAAGAGATGCACCATCAATGCACCTTCAATTTGCTTTTTCACATTCAATTGTGCCCATGTTATCATTTATTTTTGTTGCAGTAAAAATTTAATGAGATTAACAATAATTTCATAATATTTACAAGATCACATATAATTATTTTTTTTTGTATTTCTATGATTAAATATACAATTATTAAATCATGAAAATACAAATAGAATAATGTATTTTACCCCCACAAACTTCAGAATCCTTGTAAATTACCTTCTCATCCCTGTAGACATCGTTACTATCCCCTCGACCCTTTAAACTTGTTAAATTTTACACCACAGACCCCGTGGTTAACACCCATTCATTTGGAGGTTAATACTGGATGGAATCGGTTAAAAAATAATAGTACATTTATATACATATTGTTGCAAAAATTTACAACCTCATACCATCCTCTTCCTCCTCCTCCTCCTTCCAATCATTCCTCCTTTTTCTTATTCCTCCTTTCTTTCTTTCTTCTTCATTCTGCTGCTCCATAACAAAATTGCCCTCCATCGACAACATGCTCCTCTGCACTGCTCCTTCATCACCATGGAAGGACCTGCTGCTCTCCAGGTCACGATGGCGAGAGGTCTGCCCCCTCCCATCTGTTGATTTTTCTGTATCTTGTGTGGAGATAGATAAGCGTGGATTGACTGAATGACCTGGATCATTGAAAACAATAATCTCAAACAACCACAACGTCACGTAGAAGTTAAGCTATGTCTATGATCCCTTCACTCGACCAAGAGCCACCCACACTACTTTTTTGTCTAAGGTCCATCTCGCTCCAAATCCCCCTTCCATCTCACCCATTAGCCGAGCTCTCTTCCCCAACCGCCCCTTGCAGGCAGCAGAGAAGGCCATAGGCACGCCTTAACCTAAAGCATCAACCTAATCGAGCAACCTCACCTTGTCGTCATCTACAACGCTCTCTATGACAACCATATAACCCGACCACCACATGCATCTTCCCTGAAGGGCTTGAGCAGGGGGGTTGGTAGCAACTCCTAAAGAGATGTGGATAGAAAGATGTGATTGTGGGTGGGAGGAAGGGGTCTGGGAGCGGATTGTCTGCTGGCCAGCAGACTCTGCTGTAGTGTCCGAGCCGCTCGATCAAGATTGAGCGGTTCGCATGAATTCGCACGGTCGGGCCCACAAAAAGGTGTGAATTCATGCGAACCGCTCGATCTTGATCGAGCGGCTCCGGACACTGCAGCAGAGTCTGCTGATTAGCAGACGATCTACTCTCGAAGGCGTCTTTGGGCTGAGGGGAGGGAGAGGAGGTGGTGGAAACGACATCTCAACATTTTTCTATTCATCTGACTTGATTTCTTGACCAACGTCGTCAACCGCAAAAACATAAACCAAAGAATTGTGTATTTGATAATCGCCATTGCACATTACAAACTCAGGATCTAACACCTCCTGTCTACTGGAATCGGAAACGCTGCAATACCCATTTCCATCCCATCATAACATAACAATAGACAATAGTACTAAAAAAACAAGAGTAATCACCATGCTTCGCCTAGTCTTGCAAGGATGTAGGTAAGACACTGGAATTCGACAATATCCATCGAGCGCTTCGAATGGGACGGCGTCGAAGGCAATGCTCTAGGCTCCGAACTTGGGAACTTTGGCTGCTGAGATCTGCGCTAGGAAGTGCTCAGCCACGAGCCGCCTCTGGATCTTGCCCGTAGCCGTCTTGGGCAGGGAATCCGTGAGGAAGATCTTCTTGGGCACCTTGAACGCGGCCAGGTTCTTCTTGAAGAACATCATCATCTCCTCCACGACGATCTCCACTCCTTCTCGCGGGATAATTGCGCAGTTTATCTGCAAGGATTTGATTGCATTATCGTTACTTTCCTTAGAACAAAGCAATGAAGATGGAGTCTACATTTAATCATGTTGAACATTTCCTTCCAAAAAATAGGAGATTGGATGTAGCAAGGGCTGCAGTAGACTCGCTGCAAGCCTGGGAGCCGCTCGATCTTGATCGAACGGTTCCCAAGAATTCGCATGATCGGGGTCCATACAAAGTGTGAATTCGCAAGATCGAGCGGCTCCCGAGCCTGCAGACTCTTGCTACAGGAGACGATCCTATCTCAAAAAATAGAGCCCATGAAAGTGAGGGGAATTTGCAGTTATACCCTCGATGTTTTAATGCTCTCTTTAAAATTCTTAAACAGTCAAGAAAATGGTCGGGGTTGAAGTAGTAGTTACGCGGTCAGTTTTTTTCTTTCAAAAACTATTTCCAAAAAGAAATAAGGTAATTTTACAAAGAGAGGTCCTTAAAAAACTAAGGTGTATAACGAGAAGTTTCTTTTGTAATATAGTCGTCATTTTCGCACGTGATAGTTTCATGCAGACGATGTGAATGTATATGATACAATAAACTTTGAGCGTGGTGTCCAAATATAGAAAAAGACTACTGCTCAGATGGCCATCAAAATAAAGAAACTAGTGCACAAATTCACAAGGTGACGTCGTCGTTACCTCTTCGCCATATTTGTCGTCAGGAACACCGAAAGCGACCGCCTGAGCGACGTCGGGGTGAGACAACAGCACCGCGTCCACTTCTATGGGCGATATCTTCTCACCTGCACACGTTCCCCTCCACGTCTCAGCACAGCAGGAAAAGAACCCAAAACCAACCACATCCATACTTAGAAAGGCCACGTCCAAAGTTGGTCGCCCTTTCTTTCGTTCCCAATTAAATTAACGCTCGGTTGCATCATCAAAGCATTTGGGTTTGCTCACAGCTCACGACATTGCCATGGGAAAGTGGATTGTTTGGTACCCATAAATTGCTAAATTCTAACCCATTAACAATTTAACACGCATAAGTTTTTCTTAAAATGCTTACCGCCACGGTTGATGAGCTCCTTGATGCGTCCGACGAGGTGGAGGTAGCCGTCCTCATCTATAAAGCCGACGTCGCCCGTGTGGAACCAACCGAACTGGAAGGCGGCCTTGTTGGCCTCGGGGTTGTTCTTGTAACCGCGGGTCACGTTGGGCCCCCTCACGCACACCTCCCCGTTCACGTTCGGCCCCACAACCCGACCGTCCTCGTCCAGAATCGCCATCTCCTGCCCAACCGCCCGTCCCACAGAACCAGCCTTGTGCGGGCCGTCCTCCGGGAGCGGGTTCGTCGCCATCAGGTGCGACGCCTCCGTCATCGCGTACGCCTCCAGCACCGGCGCCGCGAAGGCCGCCTCGAGGCGTTCGAGGATCGCCGGTGCCAAGGAAGCGCTGCACGAACGGATGAACCGGAGCTTCGGGTACTCCTGAAGTTATAATTCGTACCAAATAATATAAATAAGATACGAATCTCAGGACCGAATTAGTTTTGTATTAGATATTTTGAAGAACATGAATATCGTATACCTTCTCCGGCTTGGAGTCGTGACGGTCCAGTAAGATCTGATGGATCGTTGGAACAGCAGTGTACCACGTCGCGCCTGCAGCGATCATGTCAGACCAGAACGTCGATGCCGAGAACCTCCCGGAAGCTGGAAGTGTCACCGCGGCCCCCGCCACGAGCGACGACAATAGCCCTGCAAGGAGCCCGTGCACATGGAACAGCGGCAGAACGATCACCGTCGCGTCCGTCTCCGTTATACGATACACGGACCGTATATTCCCGGCTGACGCGGCCAGGTTCTGCTGCGTCAGAGGGACCCCCTTGGGTCTGCTGGTGGTTCCCGACGTGTGAAGGAACAACGCCACATCGGAGGGCTCATTAGCATCCAACAACTCGGGGAGTATTTCGGATCGTGTTCCGATCGGGACTTCGATCTCGATCGGATCAGCTGCGGAGATATATATTATTTTGGCAGCAACGTGCGGGATCCGGAGGCTGGCGGCGGCGGATTGTGCCGCGGGGTTCCCTTCGGGGCCCGTGAGGAGGAGCCTGGATTCGGAATCGGAGAGGTAGAAGCGGAACTCGTCGAGGGTGTAGGCTTGGTTGAGAGGTGCGGCGACCGCACGGCAGCGGATGACGGCGAGGAAGAGGACGACGAGCTCGGGGGTGTTGGGGGAGGTGAGCGCGACGACGTGGCCCGGGAGGACGCCGAGGGAGCGGAGGCGGGAGGCGGCGGAATCGACGAGGCGGTCGAGGGAGGAGTGGGTGAGGAGGAGGCGGTGGGGACGGAGACGGCGGGACGGGAGGGGAAGGAAGCGGCGGCGCGCTTGACGAGGGTGGTGAGGGTGTCCATTGCCTTCTGATCGATGCAGCGGATGTGAGTTGGGAGCTTTGCTTCATGGCGTGCTTATATAGGATGGGAGGCACGTGCTGGGGGCGTGGTATCAAATTGGGCGACGGGGTGGTGGCAACTGGGGAAGGGGGGTTCTGGTCTTTGGGGAGGAAAGAGCCGGTGGACTCCTCTGATGGATGACGACGTCTCATCTCCTCCTCTCGTTTGTTGGAAGCTTTTGATTTGTTTCCTCTTTGGTATGCATATCTCCATATTTGTTCGCGGTAAAAACAAGGGGTCTGAATCGGAGGGAGTGCAGTCCATTGGAAGGAAGACGGTTTCTGTTTCTGTAGTCATCTCATGAAAAAGCTAAAGGGTGTGTGAGGTAAGTGGGTTAAGGCGGGTTAAACCGGTAGAGGGTAGGGGTGTAAGAAAATTCTCAAGTTCGATATTCGTTCAGGTTCCGCTCACTAAAAGTTCGATTCAGATTCGGTTCGGAAATAAATGAACCGAACCTGAACACAAGTTTAGACTCGATTAAATAAACGAACCGAACCTAAAAATCATAGGTTCGCTCAGGTTCGATTCGCTAAAAGCTCGATAAACATATACATATTTACAAATCCTTGTCTGTAGAAGTGGACTTATTTTGAGATGAGTGGTTTTTATCCCAGGGTAAGTGAATTTTGTCTAGAGATAACTAGATATTTACGGGATAACTAGATTTTATCTCGATATAAACTATTCAAAAATAAATAGTCACATTGTGTTTACAAAATCTATCATCTATGGTCTAGTACTTTTCCCTTCTTTATCTTCAAATCAACAGAACAAGTACGAACATTACTTATCGAATATTTCCGCATTATTCTTATTCCTTATTCCCATCTGAATAGATATAAAATATATTATAATTATACTTTTTCAAAGAAACGAATCCTTATTAATCTATTTTTTTGAAAAGATGAAGATGAGTTAGATAAAAAAAACTAAATCAATATTTATTCTAACTGTAAACACACATATATTTTTTCCATTTCTCTTCTTTTCACTCCCTCCTATTAGGGAATTCTTGAGTTCGATATTCGCTTAGGTTCGATTCGTTTAAAAAGAGGTTCGATTCGGATTAGGTTCGAAAATAAACGAACCGAACATGAACACAAGTTTAGGCTCGATTAAATAAACGAACCGAACCTAAAAAATATAGGTTCGCTCAGGTTCGGTCCGTTTACACCCCTAGTAGAGGGTAATCCGTTTTTGGATTTTGATGTTTGGATAAAGGAGTAAACTGAAGGTGTGTTAGAAATGTGTTTATTGTGATATGATTGTATTGAAGTTTGAAAAAAGAAGTAGTTATTGTGATGCGATTGTATTGAAGCTTGAAAAAGTGAGTAGAAATAGAGTAGTTTATAATTTTTATATGATATGATGGTATGATATATTATTTTTTGATGGAATTGATGATGGAGAATTGATTTATTTAATTTTTATTAAAAAATAAAAAGTGGGACCCACATAGGAAAGAGAAAGGGTAGATTAAGGGGGGTAAATTCTCCTTTACCCCTCTTGCCGAATGGGGCCTAAGCATCTATACGCTACCTAATACACGTTAGAATCACAGCGCATCGAAATCCAACGGCCACGATCCATGCAGCGTAAGATGAACGGCTGAAATTTGCCAAGTGCGGGCTTAATTAAATTCCAGTATCTCCATTAAATGAGATGTGAATGAAGGTGGCTGCTGCGAAATCACTATTTTGTGGATAACTTCGTGTATGGAGAGCCAAAGGCATCCATTTCTGGATGGTCAAACATAGAACAGGGTGGAGGAAATAGCAGACGCTAAGATTTGAATGGTCCTATGCTTTATCCGGGAAGGAGACCGACCTTCGCAAGCACGCATATGTAATAGCTGCCCCTAGAAGTTAGATCCCCTGTTGACCAAAGGTCACCTGATTAGGAATCCCAATTTCCTACGGTCTGTGTTAGCAGTATCCATAGATGGTTACTCGTTCCATCTCCGTCCATTCCATTGTTATCGAGTCGACCCATTCTAATACCACGGGTATCCAGTTAATGTTAATGGATGTTGGATACCTGCAGGTATCTGTGGGGATAAAGAGAGATGCTTTTAGTGAAATGTGACATGTATAAAAATGTAAAATTATATGTCCAACTATGTATATCCATACATATATTATATTCATAATGATAATGTCATGACACGAAAATCTAAATGGTATGGAATGCATTCAGATAAGGATATGTGAACATAGATAAATAAGTTAATGAGGATATATAAAACTACGTGGATAATGTAAACCATATGGATATATGAAATTGGAAGGATTTCATTCGGATACGGGTCCAATAATGAAAAATTCATGTAGGTGCATCCTAATAATGAATCAAATACGGGTAAATGAGATGTATGTGTGTGTGTATAATTGGAGGACAACATGACAAACGATATATAAGTATATATTCCTATTCGTAAATAGTTGTATTAATTTTCATCATATTAGATTATCGTCATATGTGTGCGCGCGCGTGCGCGTGCACAATACAATTCATATACAATTGTATTCATTATCATCATATTTGGATACCAAGATATATGTATATCGATTTGAATCGTATCCTATTCATTATCATGTATGTTAATTCAAATTTCGACATCCATGTATTTAAATTTCAAAACAGATGCATATACGGATACAAATATCATCGTGTGAGCCCTCCCATACATATAAATTTAATATAATCGTTATTACCCCATCAGATCTTTTGCACAACGTAATTACCCCATCGTTTTAAAATGCCTATAAACGTTTAAATTTACCCAACAGACCCTATAAACGTTTTAAAATGCCTCTGCGACCTTTTGCACAACGTAATTACCCCATCGAGCCTGTAAATTACCTCAAGAACGCCCACGGGCTTAAAACATATTACCCGAAGGGTTCATGGGGTAAGAGTTAACAAGTTTACGGGGTTGAGGGGGGGAATTAAGTTGTTTCAGAGGGACCCCCATGGGTCTGCTGGTGGTTCCCGACGTGTCCCCCTTAGGTCGTGGAGGTGATTGGCAAAGTTTATAGGATCTGCCAGGTAAAAATCCCTTTTTATTATGCAAATACTTAAATAAATATTAATATCTTTTATGATGAAAATAGTTCTTTTTTAGAAGTATTTTATTAATTTGGTCATGTACATTAATTTTTACTAGATATGTTTGGAATTATTATTATAAATAGCCTTAATAACCAAAAATACGTGGAGTCGTCAATGAAATGATAAATATCCGTTAATCTCATTAATAACTAAAAATCTAATGATGGGAAGTAATTAAATCATGTTTCCTTCTTTTTTAAAGTTGTTTAACCACAAGCCTATATTGATTTGAGATATTTCTAAAACTCTTAGCAATAATATAAGATCCTGACTATTTGGGAATAAATCACATTTATGTATTGTGGTTTATCCTTAGTCAGAAAATGATTACATTCTTTGTTATTATTTAATTTATCTATTCACTAACCCACAAATTCACTGAGCAAGAATGAGAGAAAAATCACCTTTATTCCAATCTTCTTCATTATTCCTTAACAGAACCATAGGTGCACAAAGATCGGATAAAATCTGTAATCCGATCCAATCCAATGCTGGATTGGATTGGTTTGGTTTTATAATTTTAATGGATCAGATAGGATTGGAATTTTTCAAATCCGTTCAAGTATGAATTGGATCGGATTTTTACTTAAATTCGATCTGATCGAATTCGTTAATCCATTAATATACACACATTCATGTGTATGTACGTACATACATACACATATGTATATTGTATGTATGTATGTATGTATGTATGTATGTATGTATATATGTATGTCATATACATATACATACATAATATCTATATGACCCATTCTGAATTTCCTGTAAATGTCATTCATCCCTTTTTCTCATATTAATCTTGGATACAAGTCTTTCTGCCATTATCCTTTCTTCTCTCTTGAAAGTCCAATGTTAAACCTCCAAAATAATAAGTATGACTATAACCTGCAAAATTATAAACCATGTTAAATTACTTCCCTCCCAGTTCCCTCCCTCATTTCACTCTTGATCGTCAATATTTCTCTCAGAGTGACCACTTAATACTCTAAATTAATCATGAACTTCGTCAATATCTGACTATAAAGATCATGCTTTTGTTTATCTAACTTGTCTTTGTATTTTTTATTTGGTAATTTGTATCATTCTTATTCAAAATATTTATTGGAAATTGATTCCAAAAAAAACTAATTCATCATTTATAAAATGAACTTAAATTTCAAATTGAATGTAATAATTTAGTTTGATTGTGTGGTATTCGAATTTTTGTAATGGATTGATGGAATTCTTCAACTTTCATTTGATTATGCGGTCTTTCTTCTTTTTTTACATTTATTCATATTATCGATTTTAAGTCAGTATTCAAATATCGAGGGCTGGTGTCCTATAAAATACAAACATGAGAGAGTAAACTTGAGAGGAAAAAATAAGTGTAAAAATCCAATCCACTCTGATCCAATCTATCCGATGGATAAATTGGATTGAATTGAAGTATTTGATGGATTGGATTGCATTTGAAAAATAAAAATTCGTTAAGATTGGATTGAACATGGATTAAGCTAAAATTCGAGCCAATTCGATCCACATGCACCCCAAAACAGAACCATTATCCCTTTCTAGAGCATTTATCCATCCACGTATTCCGAGATTGAGGGATCTTATCCCAAGATAATGGTTATATCGTGATTACATCATCTATTATATTTTAGTATTGTAAATTTAGCACGGATACATGAAATCCGATACGTTAAAGTGTAATACAAGTTATATTAACGTGATATATATCCGTATCCATTTTAAAATGAATATGAATATTACAGTGGATTAAGATTAACTGGTGATATATTGCAGTATTTTTTTACAAGCACTCAAATAAAAAATGACCGTGAATAAATTCTCACAGCAATAGAGAAGAAATGCAGCGTACAAAAGTGAGAGATATATTTTGAAAAAAACAATTAAAAAAGACTACAGATTCGTACATTAAAAAAACATGACATTAACATGTTGTTAATTAAACATGACATTAACATGTTGTTAATTAAACGGGAAGATGCGAAAATTTATTCAACAAGTCGTTCAATGAAAACACTATTTAAGCAAATGTCAGAACGTAGGAACCCAAACTTTTTTTTGGCGATAAAAGCGTGTGGAATAATGGAATCTAACCCAATTGTGGGCCCCACCACGAGCTATAAGAATTGGGATTTTTTTCATCATGAACCATAAAATCTTATTTATGATGACTTTTTTAGGAGGATTACTAATTTAATCTTAATTAAATAAATAGGTTCGAAAAGTAAGTATTTAACATTTTAGGTATATATCTAGGAATGTCAGCGATCGAGTTTGGGAAATATTTCAATATTTCCAAGCATATATTTATTTATAAAATCACTATCCATACATGCTCGTTTATTAAACATATAATTTCTAACGAGTATAGGGACCCGTCTACCTGTCGAATACCCGTGTACCCAACGGATTCCCTTGTATTCGAAAAAATAAATTCCTAAGTTATTCATAAATGTACACTAGATTTTCACACGGAAATTAAATAAAGTGAGATCTTGTAACATGATGATACACAAAGAAGTGATGCATCGGGAATATTAAAGGCTTATATATGTTAGGTGTTTAACTCATTTAGATTGATAATATTTATTTACTGAAGATATTGGATTGAGAGGAGAAAATTGAACTGGATATATATATATATACATATATAGAGGGGCGATCCTATGAGATGGGATTTTGGTGAGATGGTGAGATGAGGCATTCTGGACCACTAGTTCCAACCAGGAGAGAGAAAGGTAAGAGAGAAAATACAGCAACTTGTGGTCCAGAATGTCCCATCTCACCATCTCACAAAATCTCATCTCATAGGATCATTCCTCTATTCAAATGAGACGGGGTCTCACCATATATATGGTGAGCCACCCTCAATTTAGGCATCTTTCTAATATATTTTACAATTTCTTCTTTCATACATATAATAAATATTAACACAGCATGTATAGTGAAATAAAATTATGAAAATATTATTATAATGGATGGAAATATTGATTTGAATTTAGATGCTATATTTTACAAAATTCATTTTTTTACAATGTGCAGTTTATATTTTACAAAACTGTTACAGAGTTTTTACAAAACTAACAGTGGCTTTTACAATTTCAGAAAAGCCCCCACCTCATTTGAAAGGTCCCATATATATATATATATATATATATATATATATATATATATATATATAGAGAGAGAGAGAGAGAGAGAGAGAGAGAGAGAGAGGTTAGTGGGGCTGCCCCCTGGGGGTAGCCAACATGGCTGCCCCCGCGCCATTTTCGGTGCTTTTTTTATTTTTGAAAAAATGTCGCCATGTATATTCATCCCTATATCCCTCCTACATGCCATTCGAATTTCGTCGGAAACAGAGACTCCTACGACCTCCATCTAGACAATCATTTTTTAACGGTAACAGGATTTTTTAAATCGACACCATCAAGATGGAGGCCGTAGGAGTCTTTGTTTCTGACGAAATTCGAATGGCATGTAGGAGAGATATAGGGATGAATATACATGGTTTTATTTTTCAAAAAAAATAAAAAAATGCCCGAAATATGGGGCGGGGCAGCCAACCCGAAATATGGGGCGGGGCAGCCATGTTGGCTGCCCCCAGGGGGCAGCCCCATTAAATCCATATATATATATATATATATATATATATATATATATATATCGATACCGATTATATGAAATGGATTTGACTAGTTTACTAAAATGGAATGGACACATCTATTTTTTTATTCGGTTTGAGGCAGGTTCGGCTTCGAGTACCCACAAGGTAAATCTCAAACCCATACCCATACAAGCATGGGTAGTAAATTCAAAACACAAACTCGTTCAAAAGTAAATGGAACAGGTTTTGAGTCGTTAAAATGGTTTCGATCGGTCGCCCAATGGGTTGATCCAGATTGGCTTCCCTATATACATCTTTTGCACTTATTTTCAAACATTTTGCATCATTATCTTTATCTTTGTTAAAAAAGCTATTATTATAAATAACTCGCTCGATCATACTATTAAAGAGTCGTATATTCTGATATATTCTTTTGCATATTCTGATATATTCTTTTGCTTGATGTTATGATCCTAATGAAAAAATAATTATTTGTTAAATAGTAACTTTTATACATATTTATTTATTTAGATTTAATTAGTAATTTTTTTTAAGAACAGTCCAATTAAGCATGAAATCCTTGCAAATGTGACGAATGACGGTGCAAAAGGACAAGACAAAAGTCGTGTTTTATAGGTGTGCTAAAAAGGAAAAGATGATATTTTATTATGAGCTCAGGGTGGTTGATGAAAATGGAGAATCTGCACTTTCCATCAGGGGGTCCATTAGAAAAATCCAAAGCTGCTTTCCTTGCTATTCTCGTCCACATTCACACGTAGGGTGAGTCGTCTCGTAGAAAGTTCGGTTCGAGTTCGTCAATTTTCCGTTAGCCTTAAGTCGAGTTGAGGCCTGCTTTTTTACCAAACGGAGGATTTGAGTACGATCTAAGGGTCGCGGGATCGAGCTCTGGTTCGGACAGGGCTCAATTCACACTCATTTTGATTCCATGAAGTTACATATTGATTCTAATTTATTGTTATGGATATAATTCATCCATAACACATGAATATTGGATTTATTGTTATGATATAGTATTACTATTCATGGATGAAGGAAATATTGGATATATTGTTACTATAAATCCATGTTCTCTAATTTGGTTCTAATATGATATTTTGAAATATGAGGGCCCGAGCCCGGTCTATTTGTACTTCGGGTTCAGAACCGGCCCGCCCCGAGCATGATATTTTTGAAATATGAGGGTACGGACACTGATCTATTTGTACATCGAGTTCGAGCCGGAGCCGGGCTTCTGCAGGTCGAGTCCGGACCAGCCCGGCCTAATGCTCCACCCTATTCACATGTAAAATGTTCGCCATGATCACAAGATTGTGCGCCTTCTTTTTCCTGGGTTTTTTTATCCCGTGTGTCCTTCCTAACTTCTGAAATATCAGTTATGCCCTTCTTTTTTATCATTATCGATTCTTACCTCTACCTTTTCATATAATTTACAGTTTTGTCCTTCTGAGTAGGGACATGATATTACAAAAGGGTAGAATTGTAAATTTTGTAATATAGTGGTACAACTAATACTAAAAAAGAGAACAATAACATAAATTGCAAGAGTTAAGAAAGGCACAAGTGACAAAAGCCCCCTTTTTTCAACATGAGAGTTTGTTCCATTTTAGTGGCGGTTGCAGGTTCTGGAGTTTACTCTGCGTACATAATAATGCATCCAATACATATAAGTGGTGGGAATTACTAACTTAGCAACTTGGACTTGAATATTTTGTTTAGTTGTTAAAAAGTTTAATCAAAGCCATTCCCAACAAGTTGTCGGTGAAATTTTTCTCGATAATAGCTCACATCTAAGCTTGAGATGGTACAAAAGACATGTCGAATTTGTACTCCTGAAGGAGGTTGTTATAGTGATGTCTCACCACAAGCTGTCATGACCCATCCCGCGAGTCGAGACAAGCGCAACAAAAATTCAAATACTTTTTTTGTCTAACCCATAACAATAATGCATAAAATTTAATCATAAATTCCTTATCAAATATCAAACATTTCATGAAATCAGCATCATAATATATTCCTTGTCAAACACCCAAAAAATTCAAAATGATCATACATATCAAAAAGCATCTTTAAACATATAACAAAATATCATGTTTACAAACTACCCGTTACAAGAGTAGGTTATCTTCCCACTACACACTAGCTGCTAGTGGTGTCATCTTATACTATAGTTTAGATCTTTTGATACTTTTATACTTCAAGATAGAGTTGTACAGCATCAAGCTTTTAAAAATCGGACCAGACATTGCACCGGTCGGTCTTCAGTTTGGTCCAACCGAGTCGGATCGTCGATCGAAATCGGTCGGACATATGATGATGTCAGCATGACGTCATCATTCCTATCGACTCGGAAAAAATCAGACCGGACTTAATTTACTGGTCCGACCGGTCGAACCGGTTTTTGAACCGATAAAACCGCATACATATATGTAAATATCTATTTATATATCAATGAAATAATCGTTTAAAATATCAAATCTTTCAATAGAATAACATGATTGTTTATTTCGAATAAACTCTACAAAAGGTAGCCACATTTTCTAGCATTACATATGAATATAATATTATAATAATTTATTTATAGTTACTTCAAGAAAATTACTCTAAGAAAGTAGTGGTACAAGTTATATTCCAAAAAAGAGAGGGACATAACTGAAATTATAGAAGTTAAGAAGGCACGAGTAATAAAAACCATATTATTTTATTATTCAATCCTTTATTTTTTTGAAAATATACTAAGTCATCAAAATTAGGTCAATTCGGGTCAACTCCATCCAACCACGCAAGTCAACTCGATCTGACTATCGATCCGACCTGATTTTTTATTTTCTTTTTTTTGTAAATTAGTTACATAAAATCGGCTGAATTGGCCGGATCGGGGCCTGTTCCGATCCAAGTGGGATTGTGATCGAAGGGAGTGAGAAGGAGATGAATAGAAAGGAAAATGTCTTACTTTTTTTAATGCCGATTTTACTATTTTGATTATTGTTTTTAGTCATAGGATTAATTCATCGATTTGACGATGGTGGGTGGGAATTTGAATAACAATTCTCTTTCTTAATTATCCACATGCGAACAGCTTTCATGGTGATGTCACTAGAAGTACCGTTTGACAATTGGCTGGACTATGTTTAGTCATATTTTGAGTACTAATTTCATGTTTAAGTATGAAGCCTAAAATAGCAACCACGTCATCTTTCAACTATATAAAAAAACCTTCGAAAAAAACATTAAAACTATACTATATATCGGGCTCTGTCTGTTATAAAAAAACTGATCCTAACAACTTATTGGGTTCGGATCCAATTAGATCGGTTGGCAACCACCCAAAATGTTTAAGTACAAGTTATCAAGTACTAATTTCCACTACTTATAACGCATACCCATACTTCATGAGTGGGGTTGAGGTGTTATAAGAACAGTCCAAGTCATGATGCTTCACTAAACATTACTACAACCAAATGGAGGCGATAGTAAAGTTTTTTTTAATATGTTGCTATATCGTTGTTGTTAAAAATATAACAACGATATTACTCATAGCGAGATTTTTTTACACGAAATGTTACATTCATTGTTAGCTCGTTGGCGATGGTTCATATGTCAAAGTTTATCGGTGTGTATTTTTTAAAAATTTTAACGATATTTAGTTAATGTTTTAGTTCAAAATTTAATGACGATTAATTAAAATGTGAAAAATAGCAATCTGAACAAGTGTTGCTATGTTCACCACCCTAATGTTATAACAACGAATATAATACCCGTCGTTACTTCAAGTACGAGAAATAATTTCACAACGAATATTGTCGCTGTATTTTTAACAACAGGTCATACAAGAGGATTTAAAAAATAAAGAGTTTTTTTACACTTGTACCCCCTCTGAGATTCTGTAATTACAGCTATACCCCTACCTTTTTTACAATAACACTTGTGTCCTTGTATTCCTACAAAATTTACAGTATTTTCCATCTGATGTGACTTATGCCCCGATACTATATTGAAGGAAGGGCGGCATTACGAATTTTGCTAGAATATAGAAGCACAAGTATTATTGCAAAAAAGATAAGAGTAGAACTATAATTGCATAGTCTCAGAGGGACACAAGTATAAAAAAACTCTTTAAAAAACTTCACTATAGACCCACTTTATAATAGTGCATGCACAATGAGGTCTTGACCTTTTAGATTCCTAAGTCGAGGAGTAAGAATGCATGGTCAATCCCTTGTAGCATATACAAAAGCAAAGTAGTAGAGAGCATCAATGTACATAAGTTTTCTTCGCTTTCAAAAAACATATATTCATGAGGAATCTTTTGATATTTCAAGACCAACTATTCCACTCCCTTATTCCACTGTCTTATTTCCCTCTTCCCTTATTCCTCCTTATGCACTATCTTATGACTCTTATTCTTTATCTTTTATGTGCCAATCGAACGAAGAATATCACTTATCTACCATTATTCCACCTTATTCTCCTTCTTCCTATCCTTCCAGACGAACATGAATAATGCTTATTCCATCTTATTCCTCATCTGTATCCATGTTTATTCCCGAACCGAACACATGTGTGTTGGAGCCGAGATAATATTTAGGAAGGGGTGCGAACTGAAAATAATGTTATATTTTATTGATGTAGTAAAATCAACCGTCATCTATAATAATTACAATGCGAATAAAAAATGCAATTTAACTCTCTCTCTCTCTCAAACACTAAAATAATCGTTCACATTTACATCTTGCATAACTTTCTTCTTGAACGATTATATGTATAGACAGATGAAATCGTACATCTTAATAGAAACTCATCCAAATGTAAATTTTGTATATAATTATGATTATATTTACTACATTCTTAAAAATGTATGGATCAATTGGACAAAATCAATAATGAATATCGTCATTAAAACTTGCATAACATATTTTAAGTTTTTTAATTCATAATTTCTCATGAACATCTCCATAGATTTTAATCTTCAATTTGAAATTTAAATACATTTAAACTTGTTGTATAATTATACTTGAAAATTAAAATTTTTAGTTCTCTACTGTAGACTCAAAAGATCTTAAGCTGAGGGATATTGTAAATTGAGAAATTGTAAATTTATTTGCAGTTTGTAGTTTGTGAGTTCCATCCCTCCTCTTAAGCAACAACTACTGATTATATATTATTTCCACTTTCTAAATAGCATTTACTTCTTTTTATATTAATAAAGAATAGACTCTAGATATTTTCGCATTTTTAAATAATCCAAATGCATGTAAATTGTAAAAAAAATATTTTGGATTTTTTACCTTTTCTACCAACACATCTCCTTATAAAAGATTAATGTGTACCGTGTGATGTGTTAAGAGGAATTTGGATGCATTTTCATTTTGAAAATTCTCATGTAATTATTCTAAATATAACTCTTTATACTTCTGAGATTTCTACACGACAAGTTAATAAATATAATTCATTCGAGATAAATTTTGTTGTATTAAAAATTGGTACATTTACCTACAATATTAAAAAAAGATCTTGTATATCACCTATATTAATGCATCCGTAAATATCTTAGAAAATATTTATTTTTTAAGTATTTTTCTTAAAATTTTCTTAACGATTTTCACCCCACACAATCAGGAAAGATAAATTCTCTAACATCTCCGACCAGCCCTTAGTCGTTCGGCTGGGAATAAAGAAGAATAATTATAAGGGATAAGATGAAATAAGACAATATTTCTGTTCGGCTGGAAGGATATGAATAAGGGAGAATAAGGAGGCCCTCGCTCATGATTAGCTAGCTTGACTTTTTTCTAGTTTTATCCATTTGTCTAGCTTCTCGAGCTGGGCTTTTAGTCGACCGAACCTTGCATCATCCCCTGATGTGACGCAACCTTATTGCCTTCCGTACACGTACTCCTTCAATGAAATGCCTACCTTGAACCTATCTGACCTAGGCTCAGGTAAGCAAGTATGTGAGGGTCTTGATTTGATTTGAACAGACGAGCATAAAGGCACCTATGGAAATGTTAACCACATAGGGATGCCATACTAGATAGGCTCTTTCCGAACCTACTCATCAAACCAAGCTCTTTGATAGAAGATGCTACAAATGCGCAGCTGGGACAAATGTTTGCAAGAAGTAGCTGCAAGAATGCCCACAATCTATAGAGGAAAAAGAAAAGGTAAGTAGAATATGGAGGAATAAGGTTCGTTAGATCATATTTTCCGTTCGGTTGGCACATGAGGGATAAGAAATAAGGTTGGTTGGTAAATAATAGGAGTAAGTCTAATGCATTATTAACCGTATACTGACACCAATAATCATTCCCTGATAGAATCACGTTTCACATTTTTATTGAGAAATTCCTCTCCTTTTGTTAAAATTTAAGACTCCATGAGTCCATACATATAAGCAAGGTGTCCGTACATGGTGGAGTGAAAATTCTACATCATGGCATGCTTATCACACGCGTCGACAACATCATGTGCTAATGTTGATCCACAGGTCAGGTGCACAATAAATCTCTCCTTCTTGTGAAGTAAGCATGCAGTTTCCTTCAGCTTCTCCATACGGTATTCCTCCATATTCTCCATATTGTATTTTCGGCTCGAACCTACTAGGTCGGGTTTCGGATGGAGTTTGTGGATCAGGCTCGTGGGCTAGGTCGGAACTGCCTGGACGAACCCAATGCTAATAACTACATGTGTCATTGCCATCTTCAAATATGATAAAATTACCTAGCTAATTTGTAGGCACATACCAAACGGAACTATCCTAGACACGCACCCAAATTGATTCCAAAAGGCATACAAATTTTCCAACTCTTTACCCTTTCTCACGTGGCAGCATATTCACAGGGATGTGTTAATTTCAAATGGTGAGTATAATCGTGCATTCCCACCTCCGCATCCTCGGATCATCCCACCCACTGGATCTGATGTCCATGCAAACATCTTACGTGGGCCCCATCGGGTCCATCTTGTAAAACAGATGCCGTCCAAAACCCTTACGAAGTGACATTCTTTACAAAGGAATAAGCTTTCTCATTCGCCGATGTATCATTCACACAAAAAGAACGGAGTCGTCGATCGATCAACGAAACAAAAAAAGTGCTCTCTGAACCGAATGTGAAAGTGGTTTTCATAAAGCTCAGAAAAGGAGGTGGAATAAGGGAAAATGAGAATAAAGGAAGGAGAATAAGAGAGTGGAACAAGGAAGTGGATAAGGACAAATGAGGGAAGAGGAAAATAAGAACTTATTCCGGTCCCTATTCTCCTACAATAGAGGCCCAACTCATTTTACAGTGGAAAAAGCCGAAAGGTTCTTTCGTTAAGGAAAAATATCATTTTTCCTTGAAAAAGTATACCCTCAACCGTTTTTTCTCTCTTCTCTTGGACGAAGTTTTTGGAATTCGAACGTGATTAGTTGGTTCAACTATTGAACTAGACTTGTACCGATTTGATTAATTGCTTCCTACTCGTTCGGTTCGGAAGTCTACATTTCGATCAATCTAACAGCTTAATTAATTATTTCAAACCCAATTTGATTTGGTTCAATCGCAATTTAATTTCGAATTTTATCAAAAATGATAGGAGTTGATTTGAATTTATTAAAAATAGGAGGAGTTCAAAGCAAGGCCTTCGGTTACATATATCAAATTTCTAACTAACAGCTTCATGTACAGAAAAGATTTCAAATATTATGAAATTATTATTATTCCATAAAGTATTTAGTTTGAATATTGTGTGTGCGTGTGTGAATGTGCATGTGGTGTATATGTGTCGGCGTCTGTAATGTGCGTGCATGCATGCGTGATGTGATTTATATCGATTATGTATTTATATCTATTTCAACTATACTCCAATGTGTATTTTATGCATGTTTTCATTCATTTCGATTCGATTTGATTAAATACTTGAGCATAGTTTAAGTGCACGTCTAAGTAGGGATGAAACGGTCGGATAAGGATACGAATAGGGATGAAACGGTCGGATAAGGATACGAATATCATTATCCATTTTAAAATATGAATACGAATGCGGATATTAATATCGACGGATGTGAAAAATATGTTACCATATTCTTAAAAAGAAATATGAATATAAAGTGAATATGAATCGGATACGAATAATAACAGAAATTTTTAATAGATTAACTAAAATATACATGTTTACGATGGTTTACACATGAAATAGATATACTAGATATAGTAATTTCATAAGAATTATCAACAATGATGAATGCAATCATAAAATATTGTTACGCACAGTTATAAATACATCTATTACTATACTTATGTACGAAAACGAATATAAGAATACGAATGCGAATATTATCGAATGTCAAAGTGATATCATATCCGCATCCATTTTAAAACGAATACTAATACAAATGTCAAAATATATATAAAATGAATACCGTAGCAGATCGGATATGAATATATTCACATTCATTTTCATCCCTACATCTAACACTGCGCTTGTTTTCCTTCCAGAGAAAAAATTCTGCCTTAGATAATCGGCTCAACCATTTCTTCGGGATCGGTTCACATTTAATACGATTTCAAAGAATGATGAACTCATTATCCGATTGAACCCTTTTCTTTTTCGTCCTCCCTCCTCATCCTCCTCTATCATCTGATCTATGTCGTTGCACAAGACGCTCAATCACGGATATTATCCACAATTCAAGAGCTCCGAGAGAAGAAGAAGAAGCATGTGAATGTCGCAGACAGAGCAGTGATGGTTGGCATCGGTAAATACTTAACCTCACCTCAGAGAAGACATAGAGAGGATCCTCTTTTGTCAAGGTTCTCGACGAGGTATGCCTTCCTCCTGTGGCTGCGAGAGAGAATGAGAGAGAGATGGAGAAAATGGAGGGATGAGGGCTCCCGATCGGCGAAGTTCTGATGCATGCATTCTCCTCCCCATGGGAGGTCATTTATAGGGCGTAAACCCTTGCCACGTCCGCCCCCATCCTTCACGCCCAAGCGGTTAGGTCTCCGTGAGACCCGGTCTTGCCGCAACCACCTCCGTCACGCCGGTCGTTCTACATTTTGTAGGGTATATTGCTCTGCAGTAGAGGCGTTGGCCGCTCGATTTTGATGGAGCGGCCCACGTTCCTACAACAAAGTCGCCTAGGGGTGGGTACCATATGGGTCCACCCATATAACCCAACCAAATCGTTGAAAATGGGTCAAAATGATTTGGGCCATTTGGGTTTTGGGTCGGGTTGGACCCAAACCATATTTCTTCAATGGGTATTTGGTCGGTTGGTGGGTCTTATATCTTCAACCCAACCCACCCAAATAACCCAAACTATTTCTTTGAATAACAAAAGGTTTAATCCCACCGAACCCAAACGATATATACTTAATATCAAGAATTCTAAACTCTTATATATTTATAATGTACAACTCGGATTCTCCAATCCAAGTTATGAATTTGTTAACAATCTTGTCTCACTAAACATTATTCGATTGTTATTATGTGTTGTACTTGATGTATTTTTTTCTCTATCATCTTTAATATGATCATTACATACTATAAACAACTGAGAGCATGTCTCATTACAACACAACTATGCTCCAATCCTTACCCACTTCCGGTAACATAAATTATTCTTGAATTCGCATAATCTTAACTGAACAATTCCATATCAAATTGAACTTTTCCCAACCTTCTTCATCCATGTTGAACATTTCCCTCCAACCTTCTTCTCTATTGAGCTTAATATTTTTGAGATATATTTCATAAATCAATTACCCCATCATTACTTGGACCTTCATTTACCAAGATTTTCGTTATGGGTAATTTGGTTTTCACCCAATCCAATCGGCCCAAACCAGTCACCCAAACATCTCTACCCAATATAATTTGACTGGGTGACGGGTGTCATTTTTGCAACCCAAATCGAATTCAACCTAAATCGAATAACCTAGACCCACCCAAACCAGTCAAATACACACCCCTAGAGTCGCCTGCAGCAAACTCTACAGTAGAGGATCGGATTCCAAGAAGACAAGCTTTTGCATAAAAGGTGAAGATGGCCCTCTATTATGTGATGTCGTCCATAAAGAAATATGAACTTGAAATCCACTTTAATAGTCCGGTGATAGTCTGTCATCTTGATTAGCGATGCAAACATACTGATACTGATATGGATATGGATACGAATGTATGTGTTATCATATCATTATCTATTTTTAAATATGAATAGAGATTCGGATAAGGATACTGACGAATATTAAAAATAGTTTACCATATCCTTAAAAGATGGATATGAATGTAAATCAGATGCTGATCGCATTAGAAATACTATATATTGATTTAAATATGCATGTGTTGGATGGAATACACACATGATATAAATATACCAATGTACATATATCATAATAATTGTACCAAATATGATGAAAGAAGGTATAAATTATGAAATTATGTTATATATAGTTAAAGATAAATCTACAATTATATTTATATATGAAAATGGATATGCGGTACGATCAATATCCACATCCATTTTAAAACAAATATTGTTGTTGTGAGGATCATGCGAGTCTTATCAATAATCTGATTGCAACAGATTTCCGGAATAACAGATTCAGGAATAACCTATTATCAACATCTTTGTTATTAAGATTATTGATAACAGTTTTCTGGAAGTCATGAATAAGATTATAAATTAAACTTTTTTTTGCAAAATTTGTATACTTTTAAATCAAACCTAATATGGTTTTTAGAAGAACATTCCATTCATTCTGTGCTGTTATCATTTAAACTATGCTCCTATCATTAAATTATTCTATTGATAGTAAACAAAAGTGATCTGTTGTAAAAAAAATTGTTATGTTATAAGACTACCTATGTCTAAATATTCTTTAAGAAACTCAGATATTGTGAATCTCTTATGTATATACAAGAGCCAAATGATTTAATCAAGATAATGTGAGTGTACATGTAAATCTAATGCATATCAATTGATGAGTAAGGGTGTTTATTCTCATGTTATTTGTCATATTGAATCAAGGATAAAATCTTTATGCCGATATAAGCAACGAATCCTTACTTAAACTTGGATCTTTCCTGCCAAGCTAGGTGTTAGTACCTGTGTAGATACATTCTATAGATTGTAGAGGAATTCACTGGTTGGTAGAAATATGGATTATCTTTGGAAGTGAAAAGTGCAGTCTAGACTGATTGTCTACATCTTTATTCTTCTAAAATCTTTGAGTTGATGGTAAAAATATGAAGGAGATTTCTTGACATATTTGTATATTTTGTGAGGGGCTAATCTCCTTAGGAATTTTTTTAGCCTGGATCTTTTTCACACAAATAAAAATACTAAACCTTAAATAGTAAGATCAGTTTTTATAATAAATTAATTATAACAAGTATATACAAAACAATATAAATACACAACAGGGTATACCATGAATATTTTAATAGTCAAAATATTGAAATAAAGGGTAGATATATTAAAGATATAGAGGGGATTATTGTTGTTGTGGTAAGGAGATATATATAAAATAAGAATATAAATTGATCTGTGTGACCACAAGTAATATTATTATTATTATTATTATAAAATGATCCATGTGATCTATTAGCTATCAATCATTATTCATAAGATCGTTCATCAGATACCTAAATCCGTAAAGTTAACCACATCAAAGATCAAGAAAGAATGAAGAATCTAGTAAGTATTTATGCATCAGTGAAGACTTATAAATTTGAGTGCCGGTCGGGGTGAACCTTACGCCTGACCGTGCGAGGGTGCAGTGACCCTCAACTGGACGGGAGATAGGAAGCCCGATTAGAGCAGTGGCCGCCAAGTACGCAGGTCTAGGATCCCAGTCTTTAGTAGGTTTTTACGCAAGTTCGCAGTATTTTTACGCCTCGTTGGTTTCTTGACTTTAGACCAGTTTTGTCGACCATGTGTTTTAAGGTACCTAGGTTGGGAGTTCCTCGATTTTTAGTTTTCTTACGAGCTCGTCTACCCGAACCAATCAGGTCTGTTCTAGAGTGACTAAGTCGGATAGTCTCTCTCATCCGTCTCAGTGGTGTAGTTTTAGAGTAGACATATCCCTCTAAATAGACCGTACTTCTATTTAGATGGCGAGATGGAAGGGTCTCTTAAGAGGCTTCGTCACTACTTGAGTTTGGTTACTTTTCTGCCAATAAGCTTGGCGAGGGTTACAGTTATGATGAGATTAGTTCTGAAGAATTTGGCTAGAATTAAGTTAAGATAAGAGGTATTGGCTATAGTTGAGGTTTTGTTATAGTTATGATGAGATCAGTTCTGAAGAATTTGGTTAAAATTAAGTTAAGATAAGAGGTATTGGCTACAGTTGAGGTTACTATTAGGTTCACTACATCCTTATCATTTAAAAACTATCAACCAACATTCTCAAATATTCGAGCTCTCAGTTAGACTTGAGAAGTTACATAAAGTGAAGAACTAAATTAGAAACCTATCATCTCTTCTATTAAGATCCAGGGTCATGATCTTCAAGGGCTTTTGAACAACAACTTCCTAGGCCATCTCTTAGAATATGATTTATATATCTCCAAATGAGTCATGAATCACACCTTACACTCTGGATATTACTTAAATGATAAAGTAATATAGCATTCATATATATATATATATATATATGGGGTTATAGGTAGAAAATGGCACTTGGGGCATTCAGGGTATCAATGAAAACTTTCTTGAAATTTACAAGTAGTTGTAGAACTTTTAGATGTTATATCTCTCTACTTGTTCTTTTGCACACTTAAATGCCTTTTCACTATATGTATTATTTTAGGGATGTACTCAGTGTTTGCTGACGATTTCCTTGTTCCTACCATGTGTGGCATGCAAGGAGCCAGTAGCCCAGTAGCCGCTTGATGATACCTAGCTTGCGTGTCTACAAGAGACGGTACAGTTTCTGTTTTTGTCATGTACTTGATTGTGTAGTTGTTTTACTTTTCTCTTTTTTATCATTTTGGGAATCTCGTGTACATCTTGTAATAAATCTTTTTTACTTGTAGAATTATATGGAAATGAAATGAATGAAAAGAGATTTGTGGCATTACTTGTTTTTGTGGTTGAAATTGTGGTTGTTGAATGTCATAGTTAAGAAATGCGAAATTTTTTTCCTGAATTTCATGCATCAAATATGATCAATTATTCAATTAATGTTGAGAATGCGTGCAAACGGGTACTCGGATCCTGCGGGTCCTCACAGTTGTAAATTGGATCCATTTTATACAAAATTTGATATCCATATATGTATCCTTTTTAAAAATGGATATCATTTTGATATCATTAAATATTCATATCGATATCTGTATATCCATTTGCATATATAAATATAGTTACAAATTTATTTTTAACCATAGTAACATAATTTTATACCTTCTTACACCATATTTAGTATAATTATTATGACATATGCACACTTGTTATATTTATACCATATGCATTCCATCCAATATTTAAGCTAATATATAGTATTTCTAATATTATTCGTATGCGATCAGTACTCATTTTACATCTGTATATGTTTTTAAGAATATAGTAATGCAAATTTCATATTCGTCAAGATTCATATATGCATCTGTATTCGTATTTAAAAATAGATAAGGATATGGTAACGTCTACATCATTAGGACTTTTTTACTAATTAAATCATTATTAAATAAATCCCTGCTAAAAATCGATGTTTAAAAAAAGTATCAATCGACACCTCATGTGTCGATTGAAGGACACTCGCTCTAATTGGCACTTGACTTGCCGATTTGGGTTGCCACCAACATGCAAGGAGTCATATATCTGTTAGGCAGATTGATTTGTAGATAAACATTCAGACATTAATCTATCTTTTTCATGTAAGTATTTGGATCGATATATATATGGGGAAAATAGGGTTGCCCCCACCCCCATTTCTCCTAATTTTTTTATTTTTTTGAAAATAAATCTGTGGAAATTCACCACTTTATCTCGGTATTATTTCATTCAAGTTTTGTGAGAAATAGTGACTCATACGACCTCCATCTAGACAGACATTTTTTGCAGAATTGTTGAAATCAACTCCGTCTGGATGGAGGCCTTAGGAATCTCTATTTTATACGAAATTTGAATGACATAATACAGAAATATAATGATAAAATCCACTGAAGTATTTTTCAAAAAAATGGTGAAAATAAGATGGAGAGAGCCAAGTTAGCCTAGGGGGCAGTCCCATTTTACCATATATATATATATATATATATATATATATATATATATATATATATATATATATATATATATATATATATATCTGTGTGGGGGGAGTAGCCCCATTTTACCATATATATCTGTGTGTGTGCGTGCGTGCATCTGTGGGTGCGTGTGTGCGTGCGTGCATGGATGTGTGTATGCGTGTGTGCGTGTGTGTAAGTGTTACACAGAGCAATTTCGCCTATTTTTTTATCTCAAAAATTCTACCATGTATATTCATCTATATATATCTCCTACATGTCATTCGAATTTTGTGATAAACAGAGACTCATATACTCTCCATCTAGAATAGGTAATGTTAATGGTATGAAATTTGATGTTATCGACATGTTCTGGATGGAAGGTATAGGAGTCTGTTTCTGACGAAATTCGAACGACATATATGAGGGATATATATATATATACATGATTTTATTTTTGAAAAAAACAAAAAAAATAGGGGGAAACTACCTTGTATAACAGCCAACTTGGTTGTTACTCAAAATAACCTCTCCGCCCTATATATATAGAGAGAGAGAGGAGTGGTACTGGATTTTAAGAGATGGTGAGATAAGAGATTCTTCACCACTAGTTTCAACCAGGAGAGAGAAAGCCGGGAGAGAGAAGAAAGAAACTAATGGTCCAGAATTTCACAGCTCACCATCTCACCAAAATCTCATCTCATAGGATCGGCACTCTAAATGAGATTTTGTGAGATGGTGAGATGGGAGATTCTGGACCACTAGTTTCAACTAGAAGAGAGAAAGCCAAGAGAGAGAAGAAAGAATCTAGTGGTCCAGAATTTCCTATGAGAGGACAAAGTTGTGAGAGCATGAGAGGAGTGATTCTGAACCAATAGATTATATCTTCTCTCTCCTAGTCTTCTCTTTGTTGGTTGAATCTAGTTGTGTAGAATCACTCCCTTCATGCTCTCACAGTTTTTTGTTCTCACAGGATCACTCCTATGTATGTGTGTGTGTGTATAGATAGAGAGAGAGAGATAGATAGACATGCACACAACATTTGCATGCACATTCATGTTGATGCCATGTGCGCATACCAATTGGCATCTTAAGTGCCGCATCTCAGGTGCGGATTTGGAGGAGTCTCATCCAAATCGGCACCTCCAAATCCACACAAGAGGTGCCGATTAATGTCTATATTTTTTAAGATATCAATTTTTGGTAGCTATTTATTTAATTGTGATTTTAGCAATTATTTAATGAAAGGTCCATTTTTGTATCCGTTTGTTTGCGTCCTGATGAACAATCCTAGGTAGACCCATGGGCATCGTATGTACTAGAGGGACGATGAGATGGGTCGATCCATGGGTAGCCATGGACCATAGGATCGGCGTCCCATATGTCACGGGTCAAAGAGTGTTGGGTACCTGATTCTATGGGATTTGTTGGTTGCCAATTGTTTAGGATCGATCTATACAGATCGGGTCGGATACCCATCAAGCTAATGAACTACTTCATGGATCTGAGTTTTGATCCAATGCATCATAACATAAGGATCATTCACCGAGTAAGTAGCAACTACACATTTATCTTACTGTTGTATCACTAATGGCTTGTTGTATCATTGCAAAACTCGATCGAGGTTGTTTTTATTGATGTGATCTTAAGATATAACTGGATATGTTCTCGAGGAATTTCAATTTGAAATATGTTGAATAAACCTGGAACTTAGCTTACATGCAGAAATCCCCTTGTGATTGGATTTGGTTGTGTGATTCACGCAACTTCTGATTCAATTAGAGAATGTGATGGATTTAATTAATTAGATAAAATTTAATTATCCATTTTGATCCTCCCGTCCTCATCCGTATCTGATTCAAAGAGAACAGTGGATCATTTGTAGTACTGCAGACTCTGCAGTAAAATTATGGATCATCGGAGCCGCTCTATCTTAATCGAGCGCACTACAAGAAAAATAAGTTGTGGTTACAGAACTACCTACGGATGTGGGGCTTGTGACCACAGAATTGGGCTCCGACCACAACACGTCGTGGCTACGTTCCTACAAGTCTCGTCGCGAGAGTTCTAACCACGAATATGTTGTGGCTAGTACAAGTGACCACAGACCTTGTCGTGGCGACAACTCTTGTATGAAGACTTTGTCCACGAAATTGTAGCTACGAGAAGCTCGTGGCCACGGAATTATCGTGGCCACAAGTTTCCGTGGCCACATTCCATGACCACAACTCATTTTCTTGTAGTGGCGGTTCATACGAAATCGTACTTTTTATGGGCTCATACCGTGCAAATTCGTGAGAACCGCTCGATATCGAGCGATTACTACAGAGTCTGCAGTACTACAGACGATCCGCCTCCTTCTGCCGGATCAAACCCATCTAGTAAGCTGAGGGTGACATCCTCCGCTTTGATTCATAAATCACTTCAATGTGTCGAAATCAAACTTTTTTATTAAATAATTGTCAATTAAATCATAGTAAAATAAATAGTTAAGAAGAATTTATAATTAAAAAATAGTCATCAATCGGCACTAAATTCCGATTTGGGAAGAAAACATCCAAATCGGATGTCGATTTGGGAGATCCCACTACAAGAAAAATGAGTTGTGGTCATGGAATGTGGCTACGGAAATTTGTGGCCACGATAATTCCATGGCCACTAGTTTCTCGTAGCTACAACTCCGTGGCCAAAGTCTTCATATAAGAGCTGTGGCCACGACAAGTTTCTGTGGTCACTTATAGTTGCAACGACATATTTGTGGTTAGAGAACTCTCGTGACGAGATTTGTAGCTATGGCTACTGGTCACGACGTGTTGTGATCAGAGCCCAATTCTGTGGCTACAAACCCCACATCCGTGAGCACAGTCATGTAGCCACAACTTATTTTCTTGTAACTTTTGAAAAACAAGAAGACATGGACAACAGAATATGTGACACCCCGTATTTCTAAATTTGGGGTATTTTGATTTTTCAAATAGAGAAATGAACCGTCCATTCCATAGGGCTCGTTGAAATCTTTCTAACGATGCCAAAAACATGAAAATCCGAGTTCGATAACTCAAGTTATGATCATTTTAGTGGGATCTGGTCGGGTTTGATTTTAGACTCGAACTGAGATTCGAACCAAGATCTCGATCCGGATTTCTGCAACATAAAAACAACTTTTAGTTGCTCTCAAAATCCTAACCCTTAGAGCAGCTACCTCTCACTCCCTCCTCTCACTGGAGTCCTCGATAAAGCACTGTCGGAGTTCGTCAGAATGCGTCAGATCGACGATTCGGAGCCACTACCGCGTAGAGGAGGTCAAGGTCATCCTCGTGTACCCGTCGACAACGAAGCACCATACGTACCATTTCTCCACAGTTGGAGGTTCCAAGGAGGCGAGTTTTGGAGGTAACGATGTTTCTCATCCTTCTTGTTATTGATTTCATACGTTTTCTTGATTCCTATGTGCATGAATGCTCTAAAATCGAGATATTCTTATTATATATTGCATGATTCATGAATACTCCGTTTCTATATTATGGTGGATAGATGATGTGGCGCACTTATAAAAGGGAGGTGCATATTGTCATTACCGTGGTTTGGTGGTTTTTAAATTATTTTTCTAAGAGACATGTGTGACTAGGGGTGTTCATGGGACGGGTACCCGCCTCATTTGATCGCGGCCCGCCTCGTCCCATTGGTATTGGGTCACAGGTCAACCTGTCTCATTCCAACGGATACCCAATTGCAACGGGTACCCGATTAATACCAATAGATGTTGGCTACCCACTGGTACCCATGGGTACCCGTGGGGATAAAAAGATACTTCAAGTGAAAGGTGACATATATTAAAATACAAACGATATGTCCAACTATGTATATTTGTATCTATATCATATTCGTAATGATAATGCCGAATATGAAAATCTAAATGCTACAAAATGCATTCAGATAAAGATATATAAACATAGATAGACATATTAATGAGGATATACAAAACTATGCAGATATTGTAAACCATATGAATACATGCAATTGGAAGGAATACTATCGAATACGTATCTAATAATGACACACTTATGTAGGTTCATCGTCATAATGAATCAAATACGGATGAACGAGAATGTAAATATATATAATATGAGGACAACATGACAGACAATATATAAGTATATATTCCTATTCGTAAATGGTCATATTAATTATAATCGCAATTGGTTATCGTGATGTGTGTGCCGCTCTTATGTGTAGGGTAGAGCATTGGATCGGACCGACCCGGACCCGACCCTGACCCGACCCGTAAAAGCCCGGGCATGACCCTAACCCGATGTACAAATGGACCGGGCTCGAGCCCTCATATTTCAAAAATTTCACGTTCGGGCCGGGCCGGACCCGAACCCGAAGTACAAATGAGCTGGGCCCGGGCCCTCATATTTCAAAATATCATATTCGAACCAAATTAGCGAACATGGATTTATAGTCACAATACGTCCAGTATTTCCTTCTTCCATGAATAGTACCATTATACCATAACAATGCATCCAATATTCATGTGTTATGGATCAATATATCCATAACAATAAATTGAAATCAATGTGCAACTTCATGGAATCAAATTAGGTGCAGGCTGAGCCCGGCCCGAACCCGAGCCCGATCCAGCGGGCCTTGGATCGGGTCCGGGTCCTCGATTTGCTAAAAAAGCGGGCCTCGACCCGGCCCAAGGCCCATGAAAAATTGATGGGCGCAGGCCGGGCTTTCTCGGGTTGGGTCGGGTCGAGCCCAATGCTCCACCCTACTTATGTGTGGTGCGCGTGGGCGTGTGGGCGCATGTGCGTGCATGTGGACATGTTCGTTAGCATGGAGACGGGCGCAGATGTGCTTTGGGTGGGTGGGTGAGTGCGCGTACGCGAGTACGTGTGCGATACAATTCCTATTCAATTGTATTCATTAGAGTAAATTAAAAAAAAAGGGACTCAACTTTACATCGATTCCTAATTTAAGGACTAATATTTATATCGTAACAAGTAGGGGACTCAAGTTTAGTTTAACGGTTAAAACATCAACGTCGTTAGTTGTGCATCTATTTTGTGTTGTCAATGACCAATATACCCCTCAACTTGAGAACAGACGCCGTAAGGGTTTTGGAATCGTTCCCATCACCATCAGTGTATGTGGCTGGTGATGGATGATATGCGATCGGAGGTAGCAACGAAGGCGGTATTATCTTGCTTGGCGGAGATCTCGGTGGTGAGTTGTGCAAGGGAGAGGGTCATTGCCACAGGATTGGTGGGAGCAATGGGAAGGGTGTTGCAGAGGAAGGATGGGAGCGTGGCAGTAGCGAACAAAGGCGATAAGGGTTCTGGAGCATGTGGTAACATGCGCGGAAATGTGGGCCACTGTGTACGAAGGTGCGAGAGGTGTGATCGGTGCGGTTGTCGAGTGAGATGAGGTTGTCGAGGGAGGGGAGGGAGACGTTGTGGTGGTGTTGTGGAGCGTCTGCCACCTCCACGCGGACAGGCGCGTGCAAGATGCCATGGTGGAGGAAGACGGCGTCACCAAGATACTCATGGTTGTATACAATGGGTGCTCGGCGACCACCAGGCAGATGGCCGGTGATCTGCTCAGAATCTTCAGGTTCTACTCCAACAGCTGCTTCGATAACTATGATTTCAAGACCCTTCTCATGATTGGTTCGCCTGCACTCTGAGATCCATGTGATTTCCCCTCTATTTTCTTTTGCCTCCTATTTGGATTTCGTGCTTCGAATTTTGTACATTGGCAGAAGTGGTGATCACTAGATCAAATTTGATTTATTGCTGCTTCGGTTAATACGATTACACTACGCGTTTGACTAGATCGGAACATTGTGAAATCGATCTGTACTGTAAGGGCCTGTTCGTTTGGAGAATAGGCCCTGGAATAAGGGGCCTATTCTCCATCCGACACGGTTTCCTATGGTACGGTTATTCCTCTTCATTCCATCTTATTTCACTCTTATTCCTATCTTTATCCCACCTTACCTACATTTATTTCATCTTATTCTCTTATCTTATTCTCCAGCCGAACAAAGAATAGACCCTTATTCTCCATTTTCCCAATCCTTATTCCTGCTTATTCCCGAACCGAACGGGCCCTAAGAGTTCTTTTCTAGTTTGAGAAAGTGATCAGGCGGGTTAAAAAAAGATCCCAATTGACAAGGGGTATATTGGTCACTGACAAATAAAATTAGGTATTCAACTAATGTCGTTGGGGCCTTTACCGTTAAACTAAACTTGAGTTCCCTACTTGTTACAATATAAAGATTAGTCCTCAAATTGGGAATCGATGTAAAGTTGGATCTCTTTTTTGTAATTTACCTTAAGAAATACAATAAAAGGAAAAATATGATTTGTTTCAGTGGTCAGCACATATTCTCAAGTCCTGCTGCTTTATTTTTTTCCCTTTATACTTTTTCGATTAGATTGTGGTGCTATGTATCCATTATAAATTTCAAACATGGATATCCGGTCCTTTAAAAAAATTGATTGGAGAGAGTCGCTTTCATTGATCCAATGTCATGGGTCGGTTCAGGTCGGGTCACGTACAAATGGGGCGGGTTTTCATTCTATGAACGCCTCTGGTTCACCGGTTTTTCTTCTTTCATGGAATATCATGCCCAATTTTTTAGATGATCCATTCTTGTTGTCATTTTATAAATCCATCTCGCCCAACTTTGTACTAAACATATATCTATTAGGAGAATGAACAATAATCGACTTTATCGGCATCAAAAAGAAAGTTAGATTGCGGTTACGACGACATTAAAAATAAGGAAAAATGGGGCTGCCCCGTCCTATTTTTTCCGCAATATTTTTTATTTTTTTGGAAAAATATTACCATGTATATTCATCCCTATATACCTCCTATAAATCATTCGAATTTCGTCAGAAACAGAGACTCGTACGGAGTACTCCATCCATACAGTAATTTTTTAACGGTCACGGGATTTTTTAAATCGACCGTATCTGGATGGAGGCCGTACGAGTCTCTGTTTTCTGACGAAATTCGAATGACATATAGGAAGGATATATATATACATGGTGAAAATTTTCAAAAAAAATGAAAAAAAAATGCCGAAAAAACGAGACGGGGCAGCCATTTGGCTGCCCGCAAGGGGCAGCCCCATCAAACCCTTGCGTACACATATCGTACATCAGAAATGCGTATTCGAGTTTTGTAATAAAATAATTGTTTTTTAAATAAAAACACGCTATTTGGCACACTATTAATAGTTTAATACAACAATATTGATAGTTTTCGTTAAACATGCAACGACACCATAAAAATGTCTTTGTCATAATTTTTTGTCGTGAAATAGTGCTTAGATCGGCAGATGTTTTAATATTTAGATGGGTAGAAGGAAAACATGCATGTATTGATTTGACCGAAGTTTCTCTATTGGTGGGTCCAATAAAAAATGATTTTGTTGCGGGATACGCTGCACAAAAAGACGCCTCGGCTAAAGTGGCTAAGCATGAGAAGGTTTGCATTGACAATCAACATGTATTCATCCTTTTTGATTTTGATACATTTAGATTCTTGGCAAGTGAAGCAGTGGAGCTCCTTAAGAGGATTCAAAAAATCATGCATAGCAATGTTATGGTTCCTAAGTCTATGAATGTTGTATTTTGAAGGATTAGATTTGCCATTCAAAAGGGATTGACGGCGCAGCTTGTTGTCCGTCTCCCATCAATTTCTATGTAATACCTGGATATTGGATTTTTTTGCAATTACTCATCAAGTTAGTTTTAAAAAAATAAATAAAATAAGATTATAATATTAAAAATAAATCACAGACATGCATACGCACGGATATATTTAAAGATATATTTTTCATATATAAAACATACATACCTCCACTCAGTGGTGGACAGAGAATTACAGACTAGACGAGGAAATACATCATAATTTCTGTGTACCATAAACCTAAAAATAGATACAAAAGCATATCTTGAAGTGGATTCTTTTACTTTCAAAATTGTAATATGGTAAATTATTACTATGTTCAGCTTGAAATTGTTGAAAATATAATTTGTAATTAGCCCATGAAGTATTATTGCAATGGGTTATTATACATGGGCCTACAATCCTCCACCCACATGAGAAGATGTAGGCTTATATCTTCCACCAACATATGAAAAATCTTAATGAAGACATGTACATGGAAGAATATTCTAGAAAAGAGAGAGGTGGAGAAAATATATAGATATTTCTCCACCTCCCACCAAAATATCTAGATATTTTATCTTAAAGGATAAGTATGGAAGAGGATTCTAGATTACTCTTCCAAAATATCTCCACCCTCTTGGGGGCCTATAAATACCACCCAAGAAGTCCTCATTTCATACGACAATAAGAAGAAATCTTCTACCAACACAAGAGTCTCTCAAGTGTCCTCCTCCTTTCAAGTGTTGTAAGTCACTCTTCCTTTGTTATAAACATTGTAAGTCCTCTTCTTGTAAAGGTTCAAGTGTTGTATACAAGTTCAAGTTTTAACGAAAAGAAGTTTTTGAGTTTACATCTACCTTGTGCATTGATCCATATTCTCTCCCTCTAATTTGCTTCTTATACACCACTAATCTTCCGTTACCGCAACAGAAATTATGGTTCACATCGAAACGGTCCTCTACTACAAATTTAATTAAACTGAATCACTTTCGTCTAAAAGAATGCTTAGAGAAAATATAAAGTGACGACCAAGGAGTAAACTAATATAGTAAATCCTAATGTAATCTAGGATTTAAATACATACATATTGTTCTAAAATCAACAATATACATAAATACATGGTAATATATAATGTATTTTATGATATTAATCTCTAAAATTGTACATACCTAGTGCAATCGGTGTAACAAGTCCATGAGCAAATGTGGTGCGCACAACACGTCCTAAAGAGAGGCAAAGGATGGGCATGATGTCACCATGTGTATGAGAGGGACTTACGGGAGGCACAACAACCTAGAGAAAATGTGCAAGAGCCGAAACGAGAGCGATGGAGGGCACATGCGTGACGAAGGCGACAATTCCAACTTTCAACTCTCATAGATGGGGGGCACAATGTTACAAACATGAGATATTATTTAATTCTTAATGAGGCAAAATAGAGGGAAAGTGTTAGGGAAGCACGTGCCCCCATACCAAATATGTAGGTCTGTCGGTTTGACACTATCTTGTATTAACGATGTACGATATTAAGGTAGTGGAGTAGAAATGAATCTTTATGTTCGTTACATGAGTCGTAATTAATGTGTTCTTATCAATTTGAATGAATCATATATATCGAGTTCTTATCAGCTTGAATGGAAATCAATTGTTTTGCAATGCGTAGGCAACAGCCCCCAGCGGTTGCTACTGTCGATTTTATACAAATAAAGCTACCTCTACAAGTAAGGATGCACGTGAATCAGATAAAATCCATAATACGATCCAGATGTGATTGGATTGGATTGATTTTATTTTGTCATTCTAACAGATTAGATTGGATTGAGATTTTGAAAATCTGTTAAATTTTATGGATCGCATTGGATCCCTATCAAAGTTCGATCCAATCCGTTAATCCGTTAATATTATATTATATACGATAATAACATCTGCAACCTTCTTTCTTATCCTATTTATGAAGGGTAAAATGGGGTTTCCCTTTCGGAGAGGCTAACTTGGCTCTCTCCGTCCCATTTTTCCTAACTTTTTTTATTTTTTTTTGAAAAATACTTCCATGGATTTTCATCATTATAGCCTTATATTATGTCATTCAAATTTCGTGTGAAATAGAGACTCATACGACCTCTATCCAAACGGGGTAGATGTCAACACTTCTTCGACCGTTAAATGACATAATATAGGGATAGAGTGATGAATTTTCTCAAATTTATTTTTCAAAAAAATATAAAAAGTGGAAGAAATGAGGCAACCAAGTTAGCTCCCCCAAGGAGCAACCCCATTTTTCCCATTTTTGAATTACAGCCACAACCTCCTTAGACAAGTGACACTTTAATTTTTATTTAAATTAACATGTAAAATCATGTTTGAAATAAAAAAAGACCATTTTAAGATTAAAATAGAAAAAAAATCCAACTATCATAGTCTACTCTCACAAGCTAACATCACAAATTAAAAATGCAAGTGTCTGTACCTTGCATCTCCTTTTCAAGTAGAGCTTACTTCAACTTAGACCAATTACATATGTTCCAATCTCAACTCCTTAAGGCCACCTTCTTGGCTTAGTCCATTGTCGGAGACGCACGATACAATTCTCTTTCTCGTCTCATTATCTAGCCACAAAATGCAAAGTATACGCCATGTGTTTATATTGCAACCATCTACGTCAAGTTCTTCCACAGTTGTGTGCCAACTTTCGATTACGTTTTTATCGATCGAAAACCAATAATATATAATTTTTCTTAATTTCTTTCGTAAAGTATTTATAATTATTGTAGTTGAATTACTAATTGTGCTAAAACCACTGACTATTTTTTATGTTAATTCAACATCAAATAATAATCCTAACATTAAGTAATACTAACATGAGGATAGAGTATAAGGAGGAGAATACATAAGTATCAAAAATCCAATCCAATCCACATCCCGATGGATTGGATTGGTTTGGATTTGAATATTTAATGGATTTGATAGGATAGAAAAAAAATATAATTCGCTAATGTTGGATTGAATATGAATCAACGTAAAATCCAATCCGATCCATGTGCACCCCTCTATACCAGTAGTGGCTTATCGTCTTGCGAACTCAGATGCCTGCTTCAGAGGCGGCTTGTATGCGTTCTACGGTAATTAACAAAAAAAATTTACCCACCACATACGGGCAATATAGTTTTTGAGTTTGCCGCACCAAAGAATTTTCCTTTGGTGGGGAATGCATACATTTGCATACTATAAAAAAAACTTTTCTAACGACTGAAAAGCTCTTCCTTCTACCAGTTTATCTAAAAGTAGGATGAGCATCGGGTCGAGTCCCTTCAGAGTCCAAGGTGACCTGACTCAAAGTCATTAAAACTAATGGGTCATGGGTCGGGACGAGGCTTGAAATTTTTCTCCTGCTCGGCTCATGATCCGGCCCAGCCCTGTCCGATTAATATTGGCTCGGGTTTAGGTCGGCCCGGTCCATTAGAAAATTGGCTGGGAGAATTAAGGAAAAGGGGTGATTGAAGATACCTTAGCCATTGATAGAAGGGTTTTTATCAGTTGTACCCCACTGAGATATTACAATTTCAGTTATGCCCCTCCCTTTTTTGGAATATCAGTTATGCCCCTACATTCTTGCAAAATTCATAGTTTTTCCCTTCTGTTAAGGTAAAGTAGGGTCATAACTGATATTACAAAAGGGCAGAACTGTGAATTTTGCAAGAATGAAGGGGCACAACTGATATTTCAAAAAAGAGAGGAACATAACTGTAATTGCAATATCTCAGAGGAGCACAACTGATAAAAACCCTTGATAGAATAATAGTGATGAATGTGTATACCAAGATTGGTGAAGCATTGATTCAAAACTAATGATTTACAAATAAAATAGAGCATATTATCTCGTCGTGTAGTGAGAAAATCGACGTTATCACGAAGATAATGAGAAGAGCTTAACCACAAGCTTGTTCTAAGAGAAGAGAGTGGACAATTATATGTACGTATGTAGCAAGATTTATGACAATATACAGAATTACACTATAATAATTTGGAATTATACAATATTATATGGGACAATTTATTGGATCCTTATCGGATCCAGCCGGTCGACTAATGAACTTATCGGGTTTGGGCGAGATCAGCCCAAGTCCGACCCATTTAATTAATGAGCCAAATTTTGGGTCGGGTTAGTGGGCTGAGTCAAGCTGGTCCAATCCAATGCTCATCCCTATCTTAAGGAATCTCTTGGGATAGTCTCAACACAATGGAGAGAACTCGTTTGTCTTTGTCTATTGTCGTGCACATGGCATTACTTAAATTAGAATGTGACGTTACATTTAGAACAATTACCATTTTTTATAATTAGCTCATATAGCAACTCAAAATAGGGTGAGCATAAGGTTCAAGCTTACAACTCGAATGAGTAGAAAAAACACAACCTATGTCACAAATGTATAATGGACCCTTCGGTAGTAGGGTCCCTCATGGAAGGAAATATCGGGATATATCGGCGATATATCGCCGATATATCAATATCGATATGGAACCGATATGGGCACCGATATGGCAATATATCCTGATTTCCAGGCATTTTCTTCACAAAGACTCGTCGATATGGGCGATATATCATCGATATATCGTCGAAATATCGTATTACGGCCTTCCATGGTATCCCTCACTTCGTTTGTTTGCAGGGATAAAATTTGTGGGATAAGGAGGGATAATAAATAGTAATTATTGTTCATCCTTCATTCGATTGGGTAAGAAGGGATACCGGATAGAATCATGGAAGTTAATTATGTTAGATAAGATTGTAAGATAAGTGATAGTTATTATATTTTATAGCATGAAAGATTGATGTAGAAGGATATAGTTTTAAACTCTCCCTCGTGTTAACTCCACTCACTCCGGAACTCAGATATTGACCATTTTCAAATAAATAGAAATTGAGTGGGATAAGGAGAGATACGAACCCTGTATCCCTCAAACAAACGAGGCCTAAGGGCATGTTTGGTTGCCAGGGTACCTCGGGATACCCTGGCATACCCCTAGCTCCAACCCTGCATTCCAGGGTTCGGACTACTTGTATTGACCCTACAATTTCTTTGGTATAATAGTTTTTAACCTTGTTCATATACACTTATTAACATAAAAAATATATTATAATCATTAAAAAAAGTTAATATAACACATAATCAATGTCACATCACATCACAATTATCATTACAACCATCACAACCCTCCAAACAGCTACTACTCACAGGAGGATACCCCAACCCAGCCCAACCCACTAACTAAAGAGGCCCTAAGAGTTATAGATTTGTTTACTAATTAAAGTTATATTCTTATTCAGGTAAAAAAAATAATCCCAAATAAGATAGAAAAATCTAATCTATTAAACAACCGTGATGTAGCAATCCCTTATTTCGACGATGTGACGCCTATAGTACCTATGTAAATGGTCAAGAACACGACATCATTCTTAAAAATCGGATCAAACGGAACTCACGAGGGAAAGTAGTTGAATCAGCTAATAAAAATTGGAATGAATCAAATTATGGATAAAATACACTCTCGAATATACTTTAAATGAATATAAAATACAATCAACATATATATCTTACAGCATACGTAAAAAAATTTTCATATGCAAAATCAAATGTTATACTTGTATACATATATACTATTTATATACTGTATAAACAAAATAGTATATAAAATAACAGTAATTTAACAATATTTAAAGTCCATTTGATACAAGAAGTGATGGTGGAATAGTTGGTTAGGAATAAAAGAGAGGTTACCAAAGCTCATGGGTCCAACACTAATTAAACCAGTGATTTGACAAAAAAACAGAATTGACAGGAAATGAGAAATACAGAAATGGGTCCAACATTAGCTGAATAAGCAAGTTGACTTAGCCCTGAAAAATGGTTAAAAAAAACGTGGCTTGTGGTCAAATATATGCTGCTAGCAGTCTCTTCAGAAATAAAATTAAGAAATATATGGGACGTATTAGCTAATAAAACCAATATATATATATATAATCTCAAACAAATAGTCGTGATCATGTTCAAACAAACTAAAGTGCACAAAGATATGAACACTAACAACAACTTAATTACCTCGCACTGAAGCAGCAACTAGATATTGTAGGAACAAAACAGCCCGCGGCACCAACGAGCAAACGATAAAACAAACTTACAGTTGTCACTCCTGCTGGAGTTCTTCCTCGTCCTCGTACTCGACATCTTCATCAGCTGTGGCATCCTGATATTGCTGGTATTCGGAAACCAAATCGTTCATGTTGCTCTCTGCCTCAGTAAACTCCATCTCATCCATCCCCTCGCCAGTATACCAATGCAGAAAAGCTTTCCTGCGGAACATCGCGGTAAATTGCTCGCTAACACGATGGAACATTTCCTGGATCGACGTAGAGTTGCCTATAAATGTCGAAGACATCTTCAAACCGCTTGGTGGAATGTCGCAGACGGTGGACTTCACATTGTTGGGGATCCACTCCACGAAGTAGGAAGAGTTCTTGTTCTGTACATTGATCATCTGCTCATCAACCTCCTTAGTGCTCATTTTGCCACGGAACATCGCCGATGCAGTGAGGTAACGTCCATGACGTGGATCCGCGGCACACATCATATTCTTGGAATCCCACATTTGTTGGGTAAGCTCAGGAACAGTAAGCGCATGATATTGCTGAGACCCTCGTGATGTGAGGGGAGCGAATCCCACCATGAAGAAGTGCAGGCGAGGGAAAGGAATGAGGTTCACGGCAAGTTTTCGAAGGTCGGAGTTGAGCTGACCGGGGAAGCGGAGGCAACAGGTGACACCACTCATAGTTGCAGAAATCAAATGGTTCAGGTCACCAACTATATATAGAAACAGCATTCAAGCTTCAAAAATAAAGCGTATGACCCTTTTTATAAAGAAAAAAAAAGGAGAGAGAGAGAGAGGGGTTCTTACAGCTGGGTGTAGTCAGTTTCAGAGTGCGGAAGCATATGTCGTAGAGGGCTTCGTTGTCCAAAACCATACATTCATCAGCATTCTCAACAAGTTGGTGGACTGAGAGGGTCGCATTGTATGGCTCAACAACAGTATCAGACACCTTTGGGGAAGGGAACACAGAGAATGTGAGCATCATGCGGTCAGGGTATTCCTCTCTGATCTTGGATATGAGAAGAGTTCCCATCCCAGATCCTGTCCCACCACCCAGAGAATGGCAGACCTGAAATCCTAGGTATTGCAAAAGAAAGAATGAGAGAAGGCATAGGTACTCTAATTAGCATTTCTATAATGATTTTTCTCTTATCATAAAATACCAAACACACACGACATGTCTAGTGTGAAACAAATTGTACAAGAATCCATGAAAAGCAAATTTTGAAGCTTGTAATTGAAGATATGTTTCATAAGAACTGCCATAAATAAAAAAAGGAAACATTGCACTGTTATGTTGATCTTCATTATATAAAAATACAGCTACAAAGGATTTATTTCAATCTCATTATGTAAAGAATAGAGCCAAAAAAATTATTAAAAAAATAGGACTAAATGAATTTCACTACAGAAAACACCTAGCTGGAAGCTCTCATTATCGTCCCAACCTAAATCTTCTTTAGAAACTATCAGAAAATGCGCGCTCTAGTCATAGTAAGTTTGTTTTGAGTCATGGACAACAATTACACCCACATCACAGATGCACAAATGAAGAAAAGGCAATCCGCATCCTCCAATCCAGAGACATACAAATTGTCATCTTATAGATGCGGGTGGAAGATGTGGATCATCCTGTTCACGGTGCCAGACGAGGGTGGAAGATGTGCATGACTTGTTCTTCAGGTGCAGGAGCTCGGCAGGGGCCTAATCTCTCTTCGGGTATCAACAGGTCAGGTGTGATAGTATGGAGGACTTCTGAGAGTCCATTGGAGATGACTGGAGGGAAACGGAAAAAGAGTGATATGGGTGTTGGGCGATTACTTGGGCTATTTCGATTGCCAAGAATGGGGCTATTTTCGGAGGGGACAGAATGTATGGTGAGAATGTTGTGGCACATGCCAAAGTGCTTGCTGATATCTGGGTGATGTAATCTCTTTCATTGTTGGTGCCGCCTATATACGGTCTATAATCATGTTATAAAGGAGATAAATGGTGAAGTTTTTGGGCACACACCTATATGGTGGAGGCCCTTTTTTCTTTTTAAAAAAAAACCTTGGTGTTAGTTTTCACTGAGGGTAAGAGCATGTCATCTATTTCTATTTTTTGCTAGGGAAAAAAGATTAATTGTGAAAGATGTCTATTCAAATATATGATAAGATGGCTTAAGAGATGTAATACACATGCTGTGGCGTGTATAAGCCCCGCACAAAAGAGTTTAAAATCTCATAAAGCACCTCAAAAGTACAGAGAATGGAAGAAAAACAACGTGAACATTCAACAAATAGTAGGCAAACATGAAACCGGTGATAAATAAGAACATAAAGTCCTAGCAAATGTTGATCGGCTTTTTATCATCTACTAGCAATGACCATGCTAGTGAACGAACACTAGATCCAAATATCTACATGCAGTGTGCTATTAAACCGACACTCAGAATTTCAACAGACTTCAGTAAACAGACAAGGTAAAGATTCCAGAAAAGTCACTGGAGCTTCTCAAAATCAATGACATATCTAATCACGGTCTAAAGGACTCCAAATGCACAAAAAATCATAAATTTCAATTCATGTTAGAATCTGAAACCAAACTTTACGAGCATAGACCTCTATCGCAGTGAAATCTCATCCACGGAAACATAACACAAAATGGTGATGAAGGTACCAACAAGATATAAAATATTTAACTTGCAAGCTCTACACAGTATCTAAAAAACCTTATATCGTCCGCAGAAATCTTTCCAAGCACCAAAAGAAAGGATATCTGGAAACAGGAACGCAAATCGACCAATGCCCCCACATCAGAAAACGATGGAACCAACTAAGCAGTGGCCTACAAGGGATCACAAGTCCAACTTGAAATCAAAGTTATTCTCCAAGAAGTGAAGCAACCTTGAAATGTAGATCGATCCAGCTATCGTCAAGCTCAGTAAAAAAGGAATCAAAGTATTCACAACTTCCAGTAGCAGATCCATGATCTAAACAGAGGCCGAGACCGCAAACAACAGATTTTTCATAGTGAAAATCTCTCAACAACAACAACAGACGAAAGGGTGAGTAACGGTACTATCAACAGAATATAAAAAATCGACTTTCAAGTTCCAAGCTCCACGCAGCACCTAGAAACCTTCTCTAACTTGCACGAATCTCTCCGACCAATGCGGACATCCCAAAACGATCAAAACCAACTAAAACGGGAAATCCAGGTCGAAGCAACGTTGAAACGCCAAAAATCGAATCGAGGAATTCAGATCCATGTTCTAAACAGATCCGGCGAGGACAAGGACGGATCTGATGTACCTTGGAGGCAGTCACAGTTCTCGGCCTCCTTGCGGACGACGTCGAGGACGGAGTCGATGAGCTCGGCGCCCTCGGTGTAGTGGCCCTTGGCCCAGTTGTTGCCGGCGCCGGACTGGCCGAAAACGAAGTTGTCGGGGCGGAAGATCTGGCCGTAGGGGCCGCATCGGACGGAGTCCATGGTGCCGGGCTCGAGGTCCATGAGGACGGCGCGGGGGACGAAGCGGCCGCAGCTCGCCTCGTTGTAGTAGACGCTGACGCGCTCGAGCTGGAGGGGGGAGTCGCCGCGGTAAGCGCCGGTGGGGTCGACGCCGTGCTCGGCGCAGACCACCTCCCAGAACTTGGCCCCGATCTGGTTCCCGCATTGGCCGCCCTGGATGTGCAGGATCTCTCTCATCTTCGCAGAGAGATGATGATGGCGAAGGTTGGGGTGGGGGAGGAGATCTGGAGGTGTGGGACGGGGAGTGTGGTGGGTGGGCGGTTTATAGGGGAGTGGGAAGAGGTTTTGAGGGTGATCTAGAGATGGCTTTGGAGTGAAGGTGAATCCAGCATTTTCAAAAGGTGTTGTAATAATTTTTTAAAATTTTTAAGAAAAGAAAGAGAGAATAACAAAATTAGGTTATTTGATTGTTTTGTATCGTTGTTAAGTGGTTTTTTTTTTTTGAAATGGATATATATGCTTGGAGATATCGGTGGTTTATTTAGGTAAAATCTTAATTTCTGACCCCAAATAAATAAGCGGTGACCAAATTAGTGCATATCGCTAGAAAATTCATCGAAAATGCACTTCTGATCTTATTCGGCATATGATAGCATGTTGAACGTGTATCGTTGGTAGACCTGGTCAATGGGCCGGAGGCCCGCCTGCCCAGCCCGTTCATGGGTCGGGCTTTGGACTGGTGATTTGGTATCAAGCCCAGTCTGGCGCACATATTGGCCATGTCTTAAAGTGAGCGGGCCATGGTCACGCTTTATATAGCCCGGCCCGCAATGAACTTAAAGTTCCCACTTGTAGTTGTATGACATTGATAATATTTATTCTAACCGATATTTTTTCATAAATAAAATGCAATCGAAGGTCTCTCGAAATATAATTTATCGAAAATTAGAAATAAGTTAGCCAGAAAGGATATGAACAATTATGGCATCATTAGTTATATGCCTTAATTACTCGTCATTAGTGATGTTCCTTAATTACTCGTCACTTTAAATTTTGTGAAAGAGAATTCTACATACGTTTAGTCATTAATGCATAGGCTTGCCACTTCAAAAGAGTTCTAAAAATATCCCAATAACAAATGTTTAAACGACACCACTGAATCATTCATCCACCGCACGTCCTTTCACATTCCTTATATCCCCAATCCACATCCTTTCACATTCCATATATCCCCAATCCATGTCCTTTAACATTCCATATTTTTCCAATCCCCAATTTTGACATTCATTATCGAGAGTATCATGTTAATTGTTCCCTTGAAAATTTTGAGATTCCAATTTCATATTGACGTTGCCAACTTCCATGCTTTCCAATTGTCATTGTCCTTCATTATTTCGGATGCAAACTTACAGCCCCGCCAATTTCAATGTAACTTTCTTCCCAAGGATTCAAACAGTGGCGGAGTTCTTGGCGAGTATTGGTGTGAGATCGTCCGTCTCTGTTGCTGGCTCGTATGCATGTCAATTCATTGTTCTTGATACTTCATGTCCATTTCATCTCTGAAGAGTGAAGACGACATCCTTCGGTAGCAAAGAATATTCACTAATCACACTAACTCTAGCGATTAACGGGTGAGCACTTATAAAAATGGTCATAACATGTTAATATTGTTACTTTGTTAAAAATCAAATCACGGTATCGAGCGCATTTTACCTTTAGATGAAGTTGATCGATTCATGTGTTTTCCATCAAGTTTTCGCATGATTCATAAACTTGTTCTGAATCTTCGGATGCATAAATATATTGTTAATGTATATTATATATAACATTATTATATATTTCAGTGGTCAACAGGTATATTTTATCAAATTAACGTAACATTGTCAATGGATTATAACTTGAGTATATTTTAATTCATAAGATGAAATTATAATGTTATGAATGCACTGTTACCTCTGGAGTGATTTTGGATTGGAATTTTGATATACCTTTCTTTTCCCTTGAGATTTATTTTTATATTAATATACAGAAAATATATGATGACAGTATTCAGAATGTTTTGTTGTTCACCTTATTTATTATTTGAAATTTGAAATACATAAATAAAAAGTAATTTTTATATAATTATTTGGTGTGGATGATGATAGTTTTAATTTTGATTCAGATTTTTGTATTTCAAATAATGAATAAGAAATACTATCGAAAATCACTCAAGAGGGGACAATGTATTCACATTTTTATCATCATCCACAGCAAATAATTATATAAAAATACTTTTTATTTATGTATTCAAATAATAAATAAGATGAAATCTACAAACAACAAAACCTTCTGAATACCGTCATCATATATTTCATGCATATTGATATAAAATTAAATCTCAAGGGAATAGAAAAGTATATCAAAATTCCAATCTAAAATCACTCAAGAGGGAACAATGCATTCACGGTTCAGATTTTATTATACATGTATATAAATTATTCATGTGCATGATGGATTATAAATTATAACTTGAGTATATTTTAATGATATAGGAATTTTCAACTGATTTTTGGAATTTTAAAGTCAAAAAATAGAATGGCCATCGTGAATGATGGTGAGACAGAAATCAACACATCAAATAAAAGGGCTCGAGAAAAGGATGTCATATTGATCGAAGAAGATAGCTTCAAAGAATACAAAGAATCAAACAACGACCCCAAGCTACACTCGAAGGTATGGAAAGATTTTAAGCGAGTGGTTGATAAGGAGAAAAAAGAAATTAAAGCCATATGTAAACATTGTCACGAAGAGTTTACTACAAAAGTGTCCAGCGGCACTTCTCACTTAAAACATCATATTGACAATCACTGTAATGCACTTAAAAATCGCAGTTTGCATGGTTTTACAAACTTAGTGTTGAGAAGGGAGATGATGATATATGTTCTCTCAAGAATCACAAATTGACAATAACGAGCTTAGAAAATATATTGGTATGTTTATGGTTGAGGGAACACATCCCTTCTCAATAGTGGAAGAAGAAGGTTTCAGAAGAATGATTTTAAAGGCAAATCCTAAATTCAAGGCATTCGATCGACACACTTTGAAGAGATAGCTCATGTCTTTATAAGTAAAAGAAAGAGATTGCTTAATAGAATTTTTAGAAAGTGCACATGGTCAAATCTGTTTAACAACCGACAATTGGAAAAGTCAACACACAAAGAAGAGTATATATGTGTAATAGCTCATTTCATTGATGCAAAATGGAAGTTAAACAAAAAGATCTTACAGTTTAGAGCTTTAATACCACCTTATGATGGAATGTGCATTGCAAATGAGTTGCTTGTTTCTCAGCCAATGGAAGATAGAGAACATATATTTTCTATATCAACTGATAATGCGAATTACAATAATTCCATGATTTCCTTTGTTAGAATTCTCTTATAGCTAAACAATTTCTCATATGTCATGGGGAGCTCTTTCACATTTGTTGTGTGCACATGTGTTAAATCTGATCGTGCAATCTGGATTGGAAGTTATTGGTCCAGTTTTAGATCGTATACGTGATATGGTGAAATACAACAATAGATCTTCTAAAAGAAGGCAGAAGTTTTTTGATATGGCTGAGAAGTCTCTCATTTTGCAAACTTTGAAAAAGTTCAGACTTGACATGCCGGTCATGTGGAATTCTACGTATACAATGTTGGATCGGATGTTGTTATACAAAGATGTATTCTTGCATTTTGCGGGACGTGATCAAACATCGAGAAGTTTTATGATTTCTGAACAAGAATGGGATGACCTAAGAGTTTTGCATCGCTTTTTAAAGGTATTCTATGAGGTAACATGTTTGTTTCCTAGTAGTAAATATCCCACCTCAAACCTATATTTTAGAGGTGTGTGGAAGGTTCACATGTGTTTGTTAGAGCTGACCAATGGATCATATATATTTTTAAGTGGTATGGTCAAGGGAATGCAACAAAAGTTTGACAACTATTGGGGGGATATAATGACATCTTGAGTTGTGCCACAATTCTCGATCATCGTTGCAAAGTTAACTTCTTTCATTTTTGCTTCGAAAAAGTTTATAGTGTTGATAGAGCAGAAATTTGTGTTGAGAAAGTTTTAAGTACACTTCGAAGATTATATGAAGACTACAAACCCAAATCAAGTAATATTTGCTCCATAGAATCTTATGTTGGAGAGATAAGTTTGGATAACAAATCTAATGCGGATTTAGATGATTTTGAAGATTACTCATTTTTTATCAACAAAAATCATTGTCCAGTCAGTGAAAAATCTCAATTGGATCTTTACCTAGATGAATCGAGTCTTGATTTGAACACCGACTTGAATGTTTTGGAGTTTTGGAGTAAGTGCTCAATGAGATATCCAGAACTTTCAGCAATGGCACGTGATATTTTTACAATACCAGTCACGACAGTTGCCTCGAAATATGCATTTAGTCTTGGTGGGAAGACGATTACAATGACTAGAAGATCCCTTAAATCAAAAACAGTGCAAGCACTGGTTTGCCTTCAAGATTGGTCTCGTGAATTGGGTAACTTGTTATATTTTTTTATGTAAGCATATCTACATGCTCTTATCTTTTTATATCTATATTTTAACTTTTATTTATTATGTAGATACTTCAATTTGCAAGAGTGACGATGGAAGTGGTTCCAGTGATGATGACATTGAAAAAATGGACGGAGAAGATGACAGTGATCTAGTTGATTGCTTTTAGGTATTTCAAAAAAAATAATAAATTTAAAGTTAATTAAATATAATTATAATTTGATTCCATTTTTTTCGATTTGCAGGTATTTTTGCTGATTGGTTCACACAGAATCATGGATGCACCTCCACTCTACCGATTTTTCAATGTCATTTGGTTGTTTGTGTTGAATTATCATGGATACAAATCATGGATACACTTGAAGTTATATATATTAAACTCATGTCGAGATGTTTTGTTTATATTTTTTGTTATTCTGATCATCATGTGAAGTCATTTAATGTAGATGATTGCATTATTTTGATGGTCTTCATTGTTTTGTTTTTATTTACAACTACAATAAATTGGCATGATGATATGTCAAATGCTAATAATGTGAAGATAAGAAATTCCACAAGATCTACATAGATATAATAAATATGATGAAAAAATTATAGATTAGTTACAAATTCTTATAGATGAAAATAGCGAGATATATTTAAATTTTGTCAAATTCGACCATAGGTTTATTGCCTTATTTAGTAAATGAGAATCAAGATTATTAATAATAATAATAATCATTAGAAGCTTAAATTAATTTTTATGTTTAATAAGTTATTTACAAAGCAAATTAAGGAATATGTCATATTTAAAAAGGTGTCCCATGGGCCATAATAGTCCTGCCCGACCCGTGGGCCTGCCTGGCCCGGAGTTTGGCCAAGTCTAATCGTTGGTTGAAATCAAAAGTGTATGGAATTTCGCAAATCGGACATTGAATGAGGGAGATATGATCACTTAGTGAAGAGGGATGAATCTAGATTTTTAGTGCGAACTTTGGATGCGAGATCCACTTACAATCTGTCCAAATTCAAAAGTGTGGGTGATGTAACATGTGATGGGCTATAAAACTTTCTCATCTGAAACCCACACTCTTCTCCACCACCACCACCATTCGAGTCTAGTTGGATCTCCGTCAGAGTTGGCGGATCACCTCATTTTGAGAGGATCTTTTCCTTGCCATCCTCTATGCGGATCCACCGTTAGAAATGTATGATTCACTCTCCCTATCCATCTATTTGGTGATTTTATTTGTAGGTCAAATCTAACCATGGATTTCTCGTGGGTTGAGGTAGCCGTGATCACGTGGATGTGTAGGAATTGTTAGAAGCTCTTTTTTTATTCTCTACATAGTATAGTCATCAACTCTATAATCTAATTTGAATTTTGCCCTTGATTCATTAGTTCAAAGTTGACATTTTCTTTCTTGTTTCTGCTATTGTACAAATGATCGCACAATATTTAAAAATCAATTTTCATTATATTTCTCATCGAAATCTATTGATTTTTGAAATTTTGGAAAGATATTTTACACATGCACAATTTCATGAAGGAAGATTTGCATTTCCATCATGGTTGGACCTACAAAATGCAAGCTAAAAATATAACCTTGAATTTGTGAAACAGTTGGTTGTTCATATGACTGGTTGATCTTAGAATTCACATTCTCATAGAATCTCGTATTGAACCATATGGTTTTGGGTTCATATGAAAGCCAATTGATAAGGCTATGACTTTTATTTAGGGTGTTTTGTTATTTGTTCTCGTTTGGGCCTCTGTTTTTAAGTATGAACAAGGCGTCAATTTATCTCCATCCCTGATAATATTGTACATGCATCAGATATAGATAAATCAGTTCCCAAACCTTATCTTCAAAAATCTTCACGCTATGCAAATTTTTTAATCTAAATCAAGTGTTGAAGTAGTCTATCCTTGCATACACCCCCACATATAGGTTGAAACATGGACATATAATTACTTGGTATCAATACAAGTTAGTTCTTGTCCACTTAAGGTTTTTGTTATATCTCAATTGCAACAAGACGTATTTAACCATATAATCGATGAGGTTACACAAGGTATAACATATTTTTTTTGGACAAAGGTATATGTTGGTGTGATATTTTCCATTCTTAGGCATATACATCTCCGGCTATCATTCCTGTTTGTTTTCATACAATAATCTCATTCTACATTTAAGGATTTTTATTTAACACAAGCTATACACAAATACACTTGTCAAAAATCAAGATACATAACTATGAAAAAGAAACAAATATCAATGTAAGGATGAGTTCCTAAATTAGCAGAGAGGGTTGTTCAAGACCATTCAAAAACAAGAATGGCATCAACTTGTAAACATCTTTCTTTTCTGGCTTTTAATTTGAAAATGAACAACAAATCACATACGGAACACCAAAAAATGAAGTCTATCCGACAAGTAGGGCTTGAAGCTCATGGGAACACACACCTGAAGGTCAAAATCGTAAGAAAATGCAAAGGAAAGGGACAGTATCTTTCAAGGATGTTCCCTTGTCCAAACTTGTTTCGTATTTGTGTTCTTGTGTGTGCTTCATGATCAGATCTACTTCTAATCCACAAGAATCTCATATTTACATTTGACCAATAATCAAAATCACCAAATAAATGGAGAGAGAATTTTACATTTCTAATAGTGCATCTGCGGAGGATGGTGATGGAAAACGCCTCTCTAAAAATGACGGCAATCCGCTAATTCTGACGACCTCAACGGAGCTCCGATTAGCTTTGGGTGGTGGTCATAGTGGAAAGGAGTGTGGGGTTCCAAATGAGGAAGACGAAAAGCCCATCACATGTTATATCATCCACATCTTCGGATTTGTACGGATCTTGCGGCGTATCCCATCCAAAATCACTCTAAAAATTCAAATTAGTCCATCTTCCTTGAACTGACTATATCTCACTCATATGATGTCCATTTACAAAATTTCAAATGTATTGGATACTTGACGATGATACACATTCGACAATATATTATGTACCCCAATCTAAACACACTTGGATTTTTGACGAATTTTCCAATAGGTTGTACGCATTTGATCACTACCAATTTATGGTATTACAGTTTAATAGCAAGTTTTCATCAGGCGCTAGTTAGGAGATGATGTGTTGATGGTCTCTTGATAAATGTCTGAGTTGATATCTATAAAGAATCGACGTTCCATTTGTGTTTGCATAGACATGATGAGAACATGAAAAGTGATCCAAGGATGAAGGAAGTGCCAGAACTTATATAAGAATATCTGATAGGATATAGAGTATGCTAGTCACTGCCCTAGAAAAGTAGATCAATGTTTTCTTTTCCATTTTAAGAAAAATATTTAACATGTAGAAGCATGCACGTGATGATGTGTCACATGTGATGGATATGACTAAAGTATTGATATGTGTGTATATAAAGGGTTAAATGATATTAAACTCTGGGGTAGCCAATTGGTTACTCCCACCTCTATTTTCTCTCTACTTTTTTATTTTTTTGGAAAATAAAAATATGTATATTCATCACTATATTCTCCTAACATGTCATTCCAATTTCGTCAGAAACATAGACTCGTATGCCCTCCATATGAAGGGGGTCAATTTCAGCAATTTTGATACCGTTAAAATTTGATAGTTTTGATGGAGGGGATAGAAGTCTCGAATTAAATCAAATTTTTAATAACACCATGGTGACATATTATGATCTAAATCCCAATAGGTTTCATTTTTGAAAAATAAAAAATACCAGGGAAAAGAGGTGGGAGCATGTAAGTTGGCTATACCCAGGGAGCATACTCCTTTTTCTCATATACATACATACATACATACATACATATGAGGAAAGGAATCCTATTCATGGAGTAGCTACTCCATTTTCATTTTTTTCATTTTTTTATCTTTTTTATGAAAAATGCTTCCATGGATTTTTATAACTATATCCCTCTAATATGTCATTCAAATTTCGTCAGAAACAGAAACTCATATGCCCTCCATCCAGAACATTTAATTTTAACGGTCTTAGATTTGTTGTAATTTACCTGTTTTGGATGGAGGGTATAGTAGTCACTGTTTCTGACAAAATTTGAATGACATGTTAGAGGGATATAGTTATGAAATCCATGGAACTATTTTTCAAAAAAATAAAAAAATTGAAAAAAATATGAAAATGGAGTATGTAAGTGTCCTACTCCATGGAGTAGGATCCCTCTCTATATGTGTGTATATTCCTCCCATATTATGATACTAGTGAAATTTTAACAAAGTGTATTAAGTAATTTACAAAATTATCTTGTATAGACACTACAACAAATAGGACTTGTGGCAACAGATCTTAGGCGACGGAATAATACTTTTTGGTGGCAGAAAATCCTTTTGTGACAGATATTCCGTCACCATAAAACCGCCACCAAAAACCTCGTCACTAAAGAGTTCGGTGACAGAAAATCTGACACCATAGAATGTTGTGACAGAAATCTGTCACCATAGTTATTGGTCATGACATTCAGAGTAACACCCAAGATTGTGCCATTATAAAGAAGTTGTTACTGTCAATAAATCACAACAAGAAATAAATCTCTTTTACATTACAAATAGAAATTAATTTCTAATTAAGTTTCTCAAAGAAAGTATTAATCAAGAAACTCAAAGAAAACCTCCCAAAAAATATCACGCGTGAAACATGACATATAATCATAAGTACATCTCACTCTTCACCAATATACGATCATTACATGACACTCTCTAAGTTATGCTAGAAGATTATTATGATTCTAACTCATACATTCAGGGAATATATATTGTCAATAGCACATAAATGCATGTGACGTCATCCCAAGTAATTGAGAATATGGCGCCCTTATAACCTCGAGCATCAGCAATGGTGGCTATGAGAGTACAGTTAGAATTTCCCAATTAAGCATTGTAGGCCAATAAAGCTACCATTTCTTGGTGAAACACACAAGGAGATCATCAAAATTGCACAGGAGCATGGTCTCTCAAAAGTTCCTATGGCTCCCAGTTCCTACATTTTCATACATAAGTTTTTTTTGAAGATATTAACTACAAAAATTACTTAAAAATACCATAGGAAAATAAAAAAGTTGGGAAGCAAACCTTCTTATTTTCGACGATGACACCAAATGTGAATGATAAAGCTCCCAACAAGAACAATGTCAGGGCAATGTTTACCGTTTGGTTCTGACATCTGTTTTTTTTAAACCTAAAACGAAGAAGAAACAATTATTTATATTTGAGATCACAACCATCGAGTTTAGCATTTTTTCTACATAAATTCAATCATTCTTTTTGAAAATAGCTCTGTTAGAATAGTCAAAATGGATATGTCTAAGAAAAACTGGAATGAAAATAAATGAAGGTCTCATACAACTTATACCTCCCAAGGTATAATTTCTCTCCAAGGACAAAGAATGCCACCAATTGTTGCCAGTGGATTAAATGTAGTTAAAGAAGACCAAACCTCTTTCCATAGAGCACCTTAACTGAATGAAGGTAAGCAAACTGGAGCATACCCCTCCCTGCAAGAACATCACGACTTTTGGATCTCTTGAATCAAATTGTCATGGTATGCTTTTGATCAGTATTTACTGCATGAATAATGCTCCAAAGTTCAACAATGAACCTGATCATCCAAGGTCGAGGCTTGCGCTCAACGACCAATGTATTAGTCATTGATTGCGTTGCTCCAAAGATCAACAATGTACTAGGAGACATTTGTGATGGGTATCTCTTTAGTGTGGAGGCCTAAATTATGAAAAATGTCAGAAATTATCAACTCATAATTCATGACTAATTTAGTATCCAAAAAACTTTTGAGAAGCAAAATGGTAGCTACTAGTTTAGAAGCTATTTGGAGCACATGATATTTTTGTTCAACAAATACTTTTTAAAGAAAAGAAAAGGTAAATAAATAAAACGATAACTAGGCATGCCTAATTAAAAGAGATAAGGAATTTGGAAGCTGGCAATAAAAATCACTATCAATGTCAATCTAAAATTTAAAAAAAACAAAGATATACTAATGGTGACCATCGAGGCAGAAAAATCCAAAACATAATTTATATGTACATGTGAATCTATCATGGGAGCGACCTCCCTCATATCGAAGGCCTGAGGAGTCCTTTCAAACAGAAAGGGACAAGCAAGCATAAAGGCTCTACTGCTTATGTCGTTGGACGCAGGGATAACCACACCGAGACATAGTGTCGTTGCCAGACGATGTCCATAGCTATGCTTCCTTCGTGGAGGATGACCCTACCCATGCACGAGAAGCATCAATTGTATGTATCGGTGTTTTTCTAAATTCCTACATGTAAACAAGCACAATAAAAATAATAATTAACATGGCCAATCGTCTAACAAGAATAGCGGAGACTCCATCGCCCTTTTTGCTCCAATTTCAAAACTTTCCAAGGTGGGTCAGAATTTTGTATAGAACTTCTCTGGAGATTGTTCCTCTACCCTTCCATATCCAGGACAGGGTTCCTGACTTGTATGACTTGCATATAAAGATTTATTACCATGAGAAGATTTTTTATCAGAAGTTGATCTTGATCGCAAGGCCCACCACTCTCTCCATTACCATAAGATTAATCTTGATTATAACTGAAGGCAAACAAAAAAATCAGCTCTGAAAAAGATGGCAATCAAAGAATGAATGAGCAACAAATTCCATAAATTGGCCGTTCTTTTATCCAAATCAAGCAGCTCCAAAAAATGAATCAGTATTAAATAACATAATAGAAATAGTAGAATACTTTTTAATATAATTATCACTACTAGCTTTAATTCCAAATGGGTCCAATGTGAAATCTAGTTTGTTATTCCCTTTATAATTAAGGTAGCTTGATATTAACTAAATCCCATTATCTAGAAATTAAGGTTCCAGGGGTGGAGAGACTGTTAGGAGATGAGCTATATGTGGAAGGAAGACTTGGTGACGTGGAACCTGCATATTAGAATATACAGGTCAAATTATGCATTAATAATAAATTTATATCGTATTAGCAAGACAATAAATCTCTACATTATTTATGTGTATTGATATACGAATAATTTACCAGTGATGGATGTGCTTGGAGGAGAGCTGTAGGAGGAGGAGAGACTTGGTGGCATACTGCCTGCATAATAAAACAGAAATTAGCTTCTTGGGTATCCACTGAAGAAGCTGGTAGTGGTCAGGTACTTTGGTGAGAAATGCCCCAATCTCTGGATGCCGCTATCTGAGAAGTTAAAGATCCTATGCTCACTCGTTAAAAGAGATTGAACTTAAAGTGTGCATAGATATACTACTGGAGTGAACCCCTTGTGTCATCTACCAGCCGGCCAAAATTCAAAGAAGATGAAGATATGGGTATAATTGTTGTCTGCATGACCTCTGTTGGAATATCATAGATATCGTTCCCAACCATGGGGCTGGTGCTAACGAGTGGTATTACACCTGGGGCAACATAAGGTGTCCATATTCGATCATATTTATCCTTAGGGTGTCTATAAATACAACGAAATTTCAATATGTTTGATAGGTATAATAACAAATACTGAAAATAATTATAGAAAAAGAACTCACCTCATATAGTTACCAAGTTAACAGATTGTGCTCCAAAGTCCACCAATTTAAACACAAGTATGAACAAAATGCCCCTTTCTACATTCAACATATATAGCTAGAAAATCAAAGCTCCTTGTACTCTCAATATCTACAACAGGAATCTACCAACATATGAGATCAATAAAAATAGTTTTGATCATTGAAAAGTATGTACAATGCTTTATAAAAATCAAATATACATGCACCAGATGTAGTGAGATACATAAACACAAGACAAGTCCCATTTGTAATCTATGTTCACCACATATATAAAGCAAATTTGGAAGGGAAAAAACTGTTACCAAAAAAACTTCAACTTACCTTTTACTCTCCTATGTGAAGCCCCTTTGAGGCATCTTAGTCATACCTCTCATCATAATTTTCTATATATTTTCTTGTACAAATGTACACAACACAAAATATTTCCTTTCAATGATCCATTCCCTAAGATGGGTTTGCACCTGATCATTCAGTCGGAACAACCCCGCCAATTAACCAACTGCTAAGCATGTCATTGGGGCTCTTCTTTATATCATCACGGAAATAACTAGAAATTCCCATTTTGGGACAATACAAAAATTAATAGTTGTCTGCCATAATTAATTACATGTGTTAATCTAATAGTTGATTGTCATAGTATACACATACCCAATCCAATTATTGCATAATGTGGACTTCTCTCCACTTTGGTGAGAATGGATTTGATCAAATTATAGTATGCATCTGTATATTAAGTATAGTTTCAAGTGCGTGGAGCTACATACTGAGTATGTAGCCCATGATGTCCATGTATCTGATGAACTATCGGTCGTTGATCACATTGAGGCCAACAATGACCAAATTGGAGTAGAAGGAGAAAGCGGCCATGATGACAAGGCACACGATGCCTCCCAACCACCCAAGGGGCACCAGTATAAGGATGGAGTAGCTGAAAATGTAAGCGCAGTTGAAGTTCGTAGCAAGCATCAACCCGACCTCTCCCCACGAGTTTGAAAAAAATGCAATAAAAAATGATACCTACTATACACTTTTTTTACGGTGACGACGATGATGGCAACAATGACAAACAGTAAAATTTAAAGAATTGAGCCTGGAGAGAATATAAATGTGGATATAAATCTTGGGTTATTTTTAAAAATTTTGAGAGGGTTTGGAATTACATACCTTTATATACACCATGAGCAGTTTATGTGCTGATGGCTTTGATGGATTAAACATATAGAGCTTCCAATTTTGGGTTCTGACCATTTGGTGTGTCCATTGAAGAAGATGCAAAAGATGTCTCATGTCAAGCTTTTATGATGGTGCCAAAATTTATAGAAGTTCGCGGCTCCTTCCAGGTTTTTGTGTATTTTGCTTAATTATCCCCATCATATATGTCTACTGTAATCACCACCAGAGACAATACATAAACTTCTTAGGAAAATTTGTGTTGACGAGTCCTTTGACCAACACACCCCATGAATATGGCGTACTCCGAAACCCATACTGTCCTTCACGCCGCAGTTCCTGAAGGTGTTCTTAGCTCAACCTAATCGCTCGCTGGTGTTTGAAAACCTGCAATTAAGATACTATGGATAACAAATTCCTCCTGCCTGATTTCCCGTCTCTGAGTAGAATTCGAAAACCTGCAATTAAGATATTAGAGATCATTATACAGATCACAGTCTGCAAACAAAAAGAATGAAACTACACACAATTAAGCTGTGAAATGTTCAGATATACGAACGAGCAACGCTGGTTTGCGATTAAACTCCAGATCAGGAAAAAGCCATAATTTATGATCATTGAATTTCCTGAAGAAGAGAAAGCGTTATGATGAGGTCTACAATAAAACCTGATTGCATGTATCGTCGGATCAGGATCCGCTCAAATCACGGGAATTTGCATAGTGATCAAGAGAAGGGGCTGATCTCAACCAAAAACTAGGGTTACCGACGTTTAACACCTAAGGTTACCAACGACTAGGGCAATGCAAATGGAGCCGGAGTACCTAGAGATTTGGCATCGGCTGGCGTGGATTTCATCGATGGAAGCAGCTCTTGGCGGATCTCCTCGATGGAGGTGACCAAATGACGATGGAGATCGCCGCTGAGTCAAGCACCGGAGACAGAGGATCACCGACGGATATCGACCGAGATCAAACTCTTGAGAATGGGGGCGAGAAACGGGAGGAGGGGGAATATATAAGTGGCAGCGAAGAGAAATGTTGGAATGGAGAATGGGGTTTTGTATAAAGGGGACTAGGTTTTTTTTGAAAAGGGACTATGTCTACTTGGACTTTACGTGACGGGCTTAGGTGCCAGATATCCGTCGCAATGGAATCTGTCACCCAAATTCCGTCATCGAAATTGAATTCTGTTGTAGTGAGAATACATAAATGTCATACAATATTGTCTATGAATGTATACAGAATGTGTAGTGTATTAATCATTCTTCTTTATAGTTCATAATTATATCAGCAAGTTTTATTTTATAAGAAAATGTTCAGGTGCCAACCATGCTCATAGACAATATGTAATGTTGTCCATTTTTTTAACCAAAATAGCTATTGCATTTTAGGAGTATTGGTCGATTTGTAGCATAGATGTTGTGCATTTAGAACCTTTTATTATTATTATTTTCGGTCATAATGGGCTCATTAGTAACAACACATTAAGATGATTCCAACGAGTTTCAGACTTGTGATTAAAATTATAATAACACGAGCTATAAATGTCGACCATTACAGTTAGACTATTAATCTTAAACTTTAAATAAATTATGTTAGAGAAAAAAATGGGTAGAATTAGATATATTTTGTTGTAGGAGATGTAGTTGGTTGTTGTATAACAAAACATTGATTACTTTCTCTTGAGTACTAACCTCCCACTAGGATGTGATTCGTATACGATCCGCTTCCGTATTCGTTGTATATGTATGTGTGTGTATATTGGCATTGTATTCGTATTCATTTTAAAATGAATGCGGATATGGATATCACTTTGACATTCGTTAGTATTCGCATTCGTATATTTATTTTTGTACACAAGTATAGTGATAAATTTATTTATAACTTTGCATAACAACATTTTATGATTGCATTCACCGTTGTTGATATAATTGTTATAAACTTACTATATATGTTATATCTATTTTATGTGTAAACCATCATAAACATGTATATTTTAGTCAATCTATTAAATATTTCTCTTATTTTTCGTATTTGATTCGTATTCGTTTTACATTCGTATTTATTTTTAAGGATATAGTAACACATTTTTCACATCTGTCAATATTCGTATTCGTATTTTAAAATAAATAAGGATATGATAATACCTATATTCGTATTTATATCCGACCGTTTTCATCCCTACGTCCCACCCATCCTCTCTACATCGATGCTACTAAAGACTCGAAAAGAATGAGAAGCTCGCGGAATGAAGATTGATAGCACAAGACAGAGGCATGCTAAAATCAGCCAGATGCAGTGCCCTATAAATTGAATTAATCAAATACCTTTTTATTTCAATATTTTTATTTAGCAAGTAAGTGTGCCTATGTCAAAAACAATGCGACAACACATTAACACTGAAGGTAGGCGTTGGAGAGTATGGTGGGAGCAGTTCATAGGAGGTGGGAGGAGTTTTTGAGTGTGATCTAAAGTTTCTTTGAAGTGAATATGAATCAAGGATTTCAAAAATGTGTTACCATAATGTTTTAGAAATAAAGCAAGAAAGGAATGACAAAATTAGGTTATTTGGTTGCTTTTATATTGCGTTAAGTGGGTAAATATATGATCGGAGATATTGGTGCTTTAGTAGCAGGTGTTTAGCATGTGTCAACTAGGGAGAAGGTGCGCGCAATAATCTCTCGATAAGAGCCTAAGTCGGAGTTTGTAGAGACTCGACATATGTTTCACCCATGTTTGCATAGACATGATGAGAGCTTGAAGAGTGATCTAGAGATGCAAGAAGTTCTAGAATCTAGGATGTCACATTGACTTGTATATGAATGTGTTGTGGAATATGGAGTGTCCTTTACAGCTTGTTTGATTGCCAGGTTACCCTTGGATAACCTGGTATATCTCATGTTCTACTCCTACATTCTTGGCTTGAAATTAGTTGTATGAATCACACAATTTTTTTATAACATTTTTTATTCAAGTGAAAAAGCTAACAAAAAATATTATAATCATTAAAAAATTAATATGATACATAATCAATGTCACAACGCATAACATGTATCATTCAAACCCTCTTCAACCCTTCTAACCATCCAAACAACTACTATTCACAATAGGTTACTTCAACCCAACCCAGTTACCAAACATGTCCTTGGGAAGTAGATCAAGCTTGTCTTTTTTCTATTTTACGAGAGATATTTAATATGTAGAAGCATGCACGTGATCGGTATGACATGTCATAGATTTGACCAAAGTTTTGACATGTGTTAGCATGTTAGCTGCATGTGCTTCGTATGCATGAGTCGAATCAAACGTTTCTTATGCATATGTTAGTAAAACATAAGCATTTGTTATAAACATGTTAGTAAAATTATATCTATTTTTTACATACTATGATACTAATGAAACTTTAACAAAGTGTATCAAGTAGCTTAAAAATTCACTTTGCATGGAGTCTATAAATGTCATATAAATTTGTCTATGAGAGTATCCAAAATATGAAGTGTATTTCATTTTGTTTATAGTTTAGAATTATTTAAGTGAGTTTTTTAAGAAATGTTTACTGTACACCAAGCATGCTAGTAAACAATATGTAATGTACGATATTTTAGTCAAAATAACGAATGTTATTTAAAAGTATTGTTGATTCCACGGTTGATATTTTCTCCATTAGTGAGGCAAAATATAACACTTGTTATAAATTTTTAATCACAATGGACTTATTATTAATAACACACTAAAATGATTCCACTAAGTTATAAGAACCTGTGAGTCAAATATTAATAACACAAACTATGCATGGCCATGCACACAGTTAGACCAATAAATCTAAAACTATATAAACGAAACGAGTTGGAGAAAATCAAGTAGAACTTAGATATATTTTATTATAAAAGTATCGTTGGTTGTTGTATAACAACCCATTAATTACTTTCTTTTGAGCACTAACCTCCTATACATCCTCTCACTCTTCACAAATGGCTAGAGAGAAGAATAGAGACACATATATGTTATTGGAGACTCTGATCCTGTTTGTTTGGAGAATAAGCACTGAAATAAGAGGTTAATTCTCTGCCCAACGCGATCCTCAAAAGTACAACTATTCTCATCCACATCACATTATTCCATCTTTATTCTATCTTACATACCCTTATTCCACATTCTTCTTCGTATTCTTATTTTTCCAGTCGAACGGAGAATAGACCCTTATTCTCATTATTTCTCATCATTATTGATGCTTATTCTCGAACCGAATGCCCCCAAAGAGAATGAGAAGCTTGCGGAGTAAGGATCAATGTCAGGTATAATAATTTGCATACATCATCCTAATGACCACAAACCTCCATCTCCATCACGATTTTTGAGTTCCTAGATAAGCATTTGCAGAATCATTTTTCTTAATACGTTAAGAGCCACATGCAATGAACCCATGACTCATCTATACAACTCAAAAGTTGGCCAAAATTTTTGAGCAAATGCATACATGAATTACATAAAATGATAAAACTTTACAAAACACTTATCAAATGAAAATAGGATAATTAAACTACATTAGTGAATAAATAAGTACACCGATCAGAAAATAACCAAAAAAGAATGTCGTTTGTATAGGCTAGACCTATACAATCATTAATAAGTAGAGAATTTTTCGAGTTTCTATAAGGCACTAACACCAATTGATTTAATTCCAATTGGATTACTTTAACAAAAATGTGTATAAAAATAAAAATAATTACAAATCACAATTGGATTACTTCAACAAAAATGTGTATAGAAATAAAAATAATCACAAATCACAAGATGCACATTTTCCAATAATATAGTCTTTTTTGGCCTCCAATATATCAAAAATGAAAGCTGAATATTTTGAGCATGTGAGCTTCCAAGATACAAAAATGATGAACATGTGTTCCTTCGTATGATTCACCTGATCACGATATGTGGCATGCTGATTCTTCACTATATGATGACATTAATATTATCACGTAATGTAGAAATCTTAGACCCCGTTCGGGTATAAGCTCCCCTACCTCATATTTTCTCCCTCCACGTGGGTCTCACTTTTTATCTTTTAAAAAAAATAAATAAATCAATTCTCCATCATCAATTCCATCAAGAAATAATATATTATACCATCATATTATATAAAAATTATAAATTACTCCACTTCTACTCACTTTTTCAAACTCCAATACAATCACATCACAATAACTACTCACTTTTTCAAACTCCAATACAATCATATCACAATAAATCCACTTATAACCCACCCCAGTTTAACCATCTATCCAAACACCAAAACCAACAAATGGGTTACCTGCTACCAGGTTAACCCACCTAAACCCTCTATCCAAACACACCCTTAAGTAATGTCCTATTTGAGTTCGGATAACTATGTCGTTGGTGAACATGTGCTTTTTCATACGATTCACCTACCTACGATGCAAAGCATACTAGTTCTTCATGAGTTACTCTTTTTGAAATGTTCTTTCTAAAAATATGTCGATATTTGCCTTTGAATGTCACTTTCATAAGAGGAAACTCGACCGGTATTTTTTTGCAATACCACATAATCCAAGGGAAAACTTTGTCAATTTTCGAGAACATTTATGTTATTTGTGTTCTTCATATTTTCTTGTTCTTTAAGTTCTTTGTAGGTTCCTCATGTTGGTTGCATTATTCCTATTTTCTTGACTTGTTAACATAATTCAATCATACAATATATTAAGGGTCGTGGACATGGCACTGTTCACGGCTCTGTAGCATTATTTTTTACATATTGAATATTGTTTATGTATATATATATATATATCATTATATATTATGTACCATTACCATCATATGAGTGGTTGGTAGGGACAAAATGAATACAGATATATCCGAATATCCGTTTACCGTATTCGGAAAATTACCGGATACAGATATCCGTATTCGAAATATTAATCGAATACGGATATTCGTATCCGAATATTAATCGAATACGGATCGAATATGGATATGGGTTGTAAAGATTTTTCGGATACGGATACATATATGGTAATGGCTTGAATATCTAGAACTGGATCCGGATATTCGAGTGTACATTGAATATTATTTTATATATTAGTTAATGTAATATAAGACACAACTCATGTTATTATATTAGTATTTTATATTATATAATACAATATATTAATGATGTTAATATACTTTCGTTTGTTTGGGATGGGCACGAACAAAAATTACGGAACCCTTTCCCTCTTTTTGCTCGGATAAAGAAACATGTCATCTCGACGCTCCTTTTTATTATATGCAACTTATTTATATTTCAATGTTATTTTTTAAATTCATTATGAAATTTGATTAAAAAAATCAATTCATATTTGTATGATGTTTTTATTCGATCCGTATTCGGAGTTTATGTTTATTGAATACATATTTGTATTCACTCTTTACTCGATTCATATTTTGATTGGCTCTTTATTTGATCTGTATTCGGGTTCATTTTTTATTTGATACATATTCGGATTCGATAAATATCCTATTCGAATTCATATCCGTATTTTTAGGGATATGGTTTCCTTAATGCATATTCGAATCATATCCGCATCTGACATGCTTTCATCCTCAGTGGTTGGTTGATATTTTGTATGTTTTATTTCAATATAAACATGATGTTCTTATCATGTGCTGCGGTGGAAATTTTCTAGAGATGCCATATCATGTGCTTCCTCTGACACGTGTTATGTACCTTTTTTAATATTGTACGTTAGGAATAGATTGCAGTTGATCAAAAAATGAGGGTTACTTGGTCTTCTGGTCCTCTCTTTAAAATCTTAAAAGCTAAACTTCCATTTGATTTTCCGTCGGAATTGACGCGTCGCTTCTCTTCACCACCACCAGCGACGACATTACTCGGAGCATCCTACGAGAATTATAGGATCGTGGCCGGCCGGAGAGCTCGGGCTGACAACTCATATAAGGTCCTCTAACATCGATGTACATTTTGACAACTCGTCTAAGGTCCTCTATCGTCGATGTACATCTTTATTTGCTCGATTTGTTCGAGATTCTTATTTATGGTGAATTCCTAAATCATAAACTCCCGCTGTCTGGTACTCCGCCGACATGGATCGGCCCGAAGCCCCTCTTTGCCTCCACCCGAGACGGGTTTAGTCGGTTCCAACTGTGAGAAAAATAAGATTGATGGCGATAGAGGACATTGGGATGACAACTCCTTCAAGGATTGGTGTACACAATCACTGATATGTTTGTTTGGTTTTTGGCAAGGAGATTCATCGAGCAACCACGCAAGAGCCTATCTGAAATCACTATTGAGATCACCTCACCAAAGCATTTCGATTTTGGAAAGATTATAGATTTTTCCTCTTTCGGTATGGTTTAGCAGCACATCTGAGGGTCGACACATCATTGATATCTTTCTTATTTCATGTATTCGTTCGATTTTGGAAAGATTTCAGGTTTACCTTCTTTGGGTAGGTTGTGGTATTTAGTTGTGAGTGAGATATGTGATTTGGTTAGTGAACGTCGAGCGCCAACTCATGCTTGCAATCTTATGTAACATATAATTAATATATTGTTGTTTTGAAAAAAAAAAGTGAGCAATCACAATCTCTTGCCAACATCTCCGTATAAGATATACAATATTTTTTTGATAACTACTTCCTAACAAATACATATGAGCTTGATTACCATGTTTTGATTTTTTTTATTATTAAAAGAATGTGTATAAATAGTTTATAGATGAGGATATACTTTGCCCAACTTTATCTAGCTGGATTAGCTGACTTTAATATCTTTTGTTATTAAAAGAACATGTACAAATATTTTACAGACGTGATCATATTTTTCCCAGCTTTATATGTGCTATGCATTGTAGAACCAACCCGACTTTTCATGTAAAACTCTTGTGTTTAGTCGTCAATGTTATTTTTTTAAAACTATATTGCATGCTCAAATAAATCAATGGTTTTTATTTGTAAGAGCGTGTATTTTTAACTGTCATTATCAAACGTCAACCTGACTCAAGCTAACGTTTAAAACATCATAGATCAAAACTATATTGCATACTCAAATATTTTGGTACGTTATATAGTTTTGTTCTATCATGTTTAAAATGTTAGCTTGAGCCAGATTCATGTTTGATAATGATGGTTAAAATATGAAGACGGTTTTAAGTTATTCGTTCGTACAAGTAAAAAATATTGAACCGTAAATTGATGTAGCTATAAAAATAAAAAAAATTATGAAAGATATTTAAGCAATATTGTAAGATTATAGAGAATGGTAGGAAAATGTGCAATCTATTGATCTCAATTACACACTAATTGACATGTTTCGGTGATATTGTAAGGTGTTTATTGTGCTAAATAAAATATATAGTGGTCTGCATGATATTGTGAGGTGCTTATTGTGTTAAAATATTGAATATAGTTATATTGTAAGGTGCTTTAGTAGGATTCAAATGGTAAAGAATATGAAACAATATCGTATAATATCAGTTGGAATGTCGCAACTGCATGACACCTAAAAAGAAACATTTGATAGAATTATATCTATTAACTCTTGAGTACTAAGATGGGAAGTTCGTTGCGAGAGACATAGATATTACTGTAATATGGAGGACAACATTTCCAAACCGATATAAACCATACACCTCCTTTGTATATAAGCTGAGCAGAATTTCGTATACCTCCAATAACACTGATGATATGGTTCGCAAAATGCTTAATTTCAAGTAAAAGGATTTGTGTTCTTCTACATGATAGATAAATAAGTGTTCACACTCACTATAAAATGATGTTTCTTCTTATGTAATCTATTTTAATACAAGATATTTGTCACAACTTCTGAAGTGTTTTAGATTTATTTGTAATACAACATGTTTGTCAATCTCTTTGAACTGTTTAAGATTTATTTTCCCTACTTTTTCTTTTTTTTTTTCACGCTACCTTCAAACGTTGCATCATTCTTTAAATCAAGCATGGAGATACAAATCAACTCATTTCCATTCATTATCATATTAAACCCAGAAAAAGAAGTTCTCGATGCAACGTACGGGTTTTACACTAGTTATTTATGAATCTAGGTGATTGAATCTCACACTAAGATTAATACATTAGGTAACAAAATCAATTCTTTTCCTATCAAGTTTTCTTATTAAATCAAATCCAAATTTTAATTTTTACGTTATTATTTATGAAGAACAATCATGTGCTTATGACGGGAATCTTTGCATGATCTATTCATGTTAAGATTTTATTTCCTTTTCTAAAATTGATTTAAATGATCTACTCGTGTACATAATTACTACTATGATTCACCCACCTTATAAGAACTCGAATTAAGGATTGTGGAAAGTTTGATTCTAGTAAAGTTCCTAAACTTGTGAAGTACGTATGTATCAATAACATACCTAATCGTGTGTATTGAGGTACATGTCTGCGTGTTGATGAATCGAATTAAAGATTGATACATCCAGTTGTATCATATATGTAATATTATTTTATTGTAGGAGACATTTGTATCATATACGTATTATTCTTTTAGTGTAGGAGACATTAAATTGACATGGTTCTATTTAGATCTAAATATCTGTGATATTTTTCTTCTTACTACAAGGATGACTTGGAGTAGAGTCTACAAGTGGAATCTATATGTTGCATGTTGGATTGTAAAAGGAAATCCTTATAACAAGTCAAACCTAAGTGGTTTTACAATTGCCTTGAAATAAAAGGATTTCCTGACTGAAGATGTCATGTGTTAGCATGGGGGGGGGGGAGATAACTTGTATCTTAAGCCCATGATTAAGAAATTTAAATAGTCATAACTTTTTAGATTTACGCAATCATGTCATCTAGGATGGTAGATTTCCAATTTACATAGGTAGAAGATTAAAAAAGATAAAGTAGAATAGTCAGGATAGCGTTGGAGGATTAATTGAGATAATATGCGACAACATAAGCAAAATTCAATGCAACCTCTAATCTTGAAATGTCCCAACATCGGAGTACATGATAGGTGTGGAGATATTTGTAGTATGATGTAATATCTTGTGTGAAATATAATGGTTATGGTCAAATTAGAAATGGATTATATGAAATAGGATACATGAGATGAGAAACTTAAGTGTAAGAAAGGAAAGCACAAATTTCCAATGATACCATACTTCATTTACCTTTTTTTTTCTTCGTATCAGTACCCCCTCACTCCTATCCTATATTTTCCGAAAATCCAACATGTATAGATGAACCATCACAAGTAGGGATGAAAGCGGTCGGATACGGATACGAATATAGGTATAATCATATCCTTATCCATTTTAAAATACAAATACGAATGCGGATACAAATATTGACGAATGTAAAAATATTGACGAATGTAAAAAATATGTACAAAAACGAATATACGAATACGAATGGGAATATTAGCGAATGTCAAAGTGATATCCATATCCGCATCCATTTTAAAACGAATACGAATACGAATGTCAAAATATGTATAAAACGAATACGATCGCGGATCGAATACGAATATATTCACATTCATTTTCATCGATTCACAAGATCATAAAACACCCACCGATCGGTGATTGTATACTATCTCATGTAATTGGTAGTTTTTTCAGTTCTTTATTTTTTGGCTTGACATACATGTTATTAGGTTTAATGAGGATAGTTGTGAAATACTATATACAAACTTTAAATTCTGAATGAAATACACTCAATGCTTTTTGTATAACACCTTCTACCACACTATGTTTTTAAATGTTAACTGTTATTATTGAATGAAGTTATTAAAATGTGACCACATCCAGTAAATTAAAGGATCGATGACATTAAATATTGGATATCATGGGATAGAATAAACAGGGTTGCAACGACAGGTAAAAATATGTTCTTAACCAATGCCCTTATTTTTTTGCATCACCCATCCACCATCTGATCAACCATTAGCCATGATAATATCATTCTCCAAATATCAAGACCAACACATTAGGGTGATATTGAATCCTCTTCGATTCCTATCCATCTTTTTGAATGACTCTCTAAAGATCTTGGCCGTCGATTTTCTTAAGTCCATTTTCTTAGAAGTGGTCATTGATGAAGATTACAAAGTCAAATTCTAATTTCTCCATAATTCTTTTCATATGTACAAAAATGAGAGATAAACTATAAATGAGAATTGAAAGAGCAAAGTATGTCATCCGATAATCAACAATACATGAGGGGGAATTACACTTTTGGAAGTATTTTTTGAAGATGATCCCTCTTTTGGCATGAAGAAATGAAAAATTAACTTGCACATCAATGGTTACATGCTTTTGCTATATTTGAGACCCAAATGTCCAACTTGTGGCTTTTGGCTAACAACAAGAAGATCGCAATCAACTTAGAATGAGCTACATCAAACTCAAGATTAACTAACTAAAATTAGTCAAAAATAGAGCACGGGCCCCGTTTACAAAATGAACAACCTATTATCGAACACAACTTAAGAAATATTGCTTTCACCCATAGGGTGGATATAATCTCTTCCCCATCTAAAAATCAATCAATCTCCAATAATATACAAAGATCTTTGAACATTGTGGAACAATAAGAAGCTTTCACACTAAATTTTGGTTGTCATATTTTTATCTAAGGACATCATATTTCGTCTAGCTAATCCATCATTACAAGCTTGTAACCCATGACAAGCCATACAAGCTCAACATCTCCCGAGCAAATAGATGATACTTATGCAAAAACCATTTGAAATCAACATATCTCATATCACAAGAATGACCCTTAACAATTGCCCTCTTGAAGAATGCAAACCTTATGATATTTTCAAATCCATCACGCAATTTCTACATTGTCCACAATAGACCATATACGTGACATGTCATCTTCCCAATAAAGGTCAAAAATAGCTTCTCTTAGGACATGTTTGGGTATCTTTTTTCTCTCTCGTGTGGGGTCCACTCTCTCTTTCTTTTTTAATACATTAAATAAATCATTTTTATTTCATCCATTCCATCAAAAAAATGATATATTATTGAAAGATCTGATAACCTGATAGATGTATAAACTTAATCAAAATAATTTTAAGATACTAAATAGTTACCGGAAGCCATCGCAGCGGAAATGAATCGATGAAGATGGGATTTCCTTCTCCTTCTCAACTCTTGCCTAATATGCTTGAGTAATGGATTCTCTCACATTCCTTGGTTGAGGGAGAGGGGACCCCAATCTATATTTATAATACATGATGGTTACCTATCCATTAAGGTAACCACCAAAGGCAACTTCCCAAGAGATGCATCCCTTCATAATTAATCATGAGCCATAATATAAAATACAAAATAATGTTGACAACTACCATATATGGTAGTTGTCTACACAAAATTTCTTACATTCTCCCACTTGGCTCATGTATCAAATTTGTTGCTTTACATTTGTCTAGTTGAGCTCTATTAATATGAATCTTGGCGGTAGATACCTTTCAAGCAGATATATCCTTCCAAGCATTACAATACCAATAGTTTACTTAACATGATAAATCTTTATGTGTTAATATCAATATATTAACACGTATCCTTTCTTTATATCTATTCATTAATTGCATGCAACTGAAATATAACAGACAATAAACAAGTAGATCATTATACCAAACTTAAGGTGTACACACATGGATGTATTGATATTATTACAAGGTACTAGATAGGCCCATTTTAGTTACATGATTGATGAATACACTAGGTGGCAAACCATTTGTCATAGGATCCGCAATCATGTACTTAGTACCTATATGTTCAATCAATACTAAATGATCTCTAACAATCTCTTTAACAACAAGATATTTAATGTCGATTCTCATTCCGGCACGCGTATACTTGTTGTTGTTAGCAAAAAATACTGCTGCAGAATTATCACAATGAATCTTTAATGGTCTTGAGATTGAATCCACTATCTTGAGACCCGCAATGAAATTCTTTAGCCAACGTGCTTGTGTAGTAGCATCGTGACATGCTACGAATTCGGCTTCCATGGTACTTGATGTGACAAGTGATTGTTTCACACTTCTCCATTAAATAGCACCTCCAGCAAGTAGAAAAATATATCCAGAGGTAGATTTTCTATCCTCCTTACTTCCTGCATAATCCGAATCCGAATATACAATAACTTCTAAGGAATCTGAATGCCGGTATATTAGCATAAAATCCTTAGTTCCTTGCAAATATCACAAGACCTTCTTTGCCGCTATCCAATGGTCCATGCCTGGATTACTTTGATGTCTACCCAACATTCCAACTGCAAAACATATATCTGATCTAGTGCATGTTTGGGCATACATTAGACTCCCAATGATAGATGTATATGGAATGTCCTTCATCTGTTCCTTTTCTAAATTATTTTGGGGACATTTGAAAAAAAAATTATCTCCTTTTACCATATGTGCTAGGGTAAGAGAACAATATTTCATCCCAAACCTTTCTAATAATTTTTCAATATAGGCCTTTTGAGACAATCCAAGTATTCTATGAGATCTGTATCTATGAATTTCAATGCCAATGACATATTTAGCATCGCCCATATCTTTCATTTCAAAATTATTAGAAAGGAACATCTTTGTATCTCGCAACATCCCAAGGTCATTACAAGCAAGTAAAATATCGTCTACATAAAGGACTAGAAAAGCATATTTACTCCTACTCAACTTAAGATATATACAATTATCAACAATGTTCTCAACAAAATCAAATGAAGTTATTGCATTGTTGAACTTAATGTACCATTGACGAGATGCTTGTTTTAGTCCATATATAGACTTCCATAACTTACAAACCAAATGTTTGTTATTATTTAAAATAAAACCCTTAGGTCGTCGCATGTAAACATGGTCATCCAAGTCTCCATTAAGAAAGGCCGTTTTTACATCCATTTGGTGTAATTCTAAATCATAATGAGCTACCAATACCAAGATTATTCGCAATGAGTCCTTTCGTGATACCGTAGCAAAAGTCTCATGGTAATCTATGCCCTCCTTTTGAGTGAAACCTTTAGCCACAAGTCTGGCCTTATATCTTTCAATGTTGCCTAATGAGTCTTTCTTAGTTTTAAAGACCCACTTGCAGCCAATAGATTTCGCTCCTTTGGGTAGCTCCACTAAGTCCCATACTTGGTTTGCACTCATAAAATCCATCTCCTCCCTCATGGCATTGTACCATTGAGTAGAGTTAATACAATTCATGTCTTGTAAAAATGATGTTGGATCCTCTAATATACCCATGTCGTAGTCACATTCTTGTAGATATGTTATAAAATCGAATGAGATTGTAGATTTTACTACCCGACCAGATCTAGTTGTAACAACACCGTGTTAAACAGTTGGTGCTATTTCAACTTGATTTTCAGGTAGTGGAGGATTCACCATTGGTTCAATCAAAGGAATATCTTGGACTTGAGAGACAACAATATCTTGATGTTGTGTCTCATCCAGGATATCGTGTTGAATATTTTGCTCCTCCCTTTCTAGTGGTATAACAAGATCCGGTAATTCATCAAGTATGATTTCTTTAACTACCATCCTGCTCCCACTTTTCTCGCTATTTTCCAAAAATATAGCATTCCTTGATTCTACAATACTCGATTCTCTATTTGGACAATAGAATCTATAACCTTTAGAGCCTTCTGGATAACCAATGAAGTATCTACTTGTAGTCTTCATATCCAACTTTTTCTCAAGTGGGTTATAAATTCTAATCTCAGCTTGACAACCCCAAATGTGTATGTGTTCTAATCTTGGTTTCCATCCCTTCCAAAGCTCAAATGGAGTGGATGGAATTGCTTTTGATGGAACTCTATTTAATATATACATGACTGTCTTTAGAGCTTCACTCAAAAGGATAAAGGCAATGAGGAGTTACTCATCATACTTCTAACCCTATCCATTAACGTGCGATTCCGTCTTTCAGCGACACCATTTTGATCTGGCTCACCAGGCATTGAAAATTGATGTTCAATGCCTTCATCCTTAAGAAATCGTACAAATGGTCCAAGTTTTTATTCTCCTCCAGCATACCTACCATAATACTCACCATCTCTATCTGATCTCACAATTTTAATTTTCTTTTCTAATTGTCTCTCTACTTTTATTTGATAATCCTTAAAAGCATTTATAGCTTCTGATTTTTCAAATAAAAGATAAAGATACATGTAACGTAAGAAATCATCTATGAATGTGATGAAATATTTTTGACTACTAAAACATTCCACAGGAAACAGACCATATATGTCAGTATGTATAATTTCTAAAAGATTAGTATTTCTCCTTGACCCTTTAGCATGTTTGTTGGTATGTTTTCCCTTAATACATTCCACACAAACATTAGAATCAGTAAAATCTAGAGTATCAATTACTCCATCATTTACTAATTTCTTGATCCTTTTAATGGAGATGTGACCTAATCTTTTGTGCCAAAGCATTGATGATCGATCACTATTACTTTTTCTCTTTTTACCAACTACATTGCAAACAAGGAGGTTGTTTTCAAAATGCGAATCTAAATGCATTTTGTACAAATTATCAACCAATTCACCTGTGCCAATTAACTTATCATTCTTGAACATTTGGAAAAGTAATTTATCAAATAAAAATTTGTATCCAAGTTTACAAAGTCTAGATATAGAAACCAATTTTCTAGAGAACTTGGGTACATAAAAAACATTTTCCAAATCAAGAACATAGCCAGATTGTAAAATGAGTCTTTGCGTTCCAATCGCTTCTACATTTGAAGACATGCGATTTCCCATAAATACGCTTTGCTCATTTTCCATTGGTCTCCTTGTGCTCAGAAAGCCCTGCAAGGAGTTGGAAATATGGATTGAAGTTCTAGAGTCAATCCATCAAGTATTAGAAGGGACATCAATGAAATTAGATTCATGACATACATGACAATGATGTATGCCTTTCTTGGCAAGCCATTCCTTAAACTTGATACATTCCTTTTTAACAAGCCCAGGTTTCTTGCAAAAGAAGCATTTTGCCTTCTTAAATTCGTTTGGCTTCTTTTCGGGATGTTTCACATCCTTCTTCAATTTATTCTCTTTCCTACGAGTGACCAAATGGACACTCTCAACCTTCTCTTGCTTGAGCCTATTTTCCTCTTGTACACACATTACTAGGAACTCATTTAGAGTCCAATGATCTTTATGTGTGCTGTAGGAAATCTTAAATGGCCCATATTGTGAAGGTAAAGTGTTGAGAATTAAATGAACAAGTAAGGGCTCAGAGATATCAAGTTTAAGTACTTTAAGTTGAGCAACAATGTTGCTCATTTCCATTATATACTCTCTTATCCCTGTGCAACCATTATACTTCATAGAAGATAATTTTGTTAGGAGTATGCTTGCCATAGCCTTTTCTAAAGTTTTAAACTGTTTTTCAACAATCTCTAATAACTCCTTTGCAGTCTTACATTCAGGAATTGAACCCCTAATATTCTTGGCTATGTTAGTTTGCATGATCATTAAGCTTAGTCGGTTGAATTTCTCCCACCGTTCATACAAATCCTTGATGCCTTGACCACTTTCATCCGTAGGCTTCGCCGGTTCCTCAATGCGAAGTGCGTAGTCAAGGTCCATACATCCTAAAGCAAGAAGAATCTTCTCTTTCCATTCAAAAAAATTATTTCCATGTAGAATCGGAACAGAATTCAAGACACTGAATTGAGTAGTCATGAAAGCAGAACTATCTGCAATAATTTCATAACAAAAACTACCACAATAAGCAAATAACTCAAGCATAAAATCTAATCCAAAATATTAACTTATTTAATATTTTGAGAAATCAATGTACTATCATTACAAGACTTGCTGTGGCTAAAGAATTGTAATATACAATTGATTTTCTTGATAAACGAGACATATAAATTACAAATATTCATTAGAAATTCCGTACATGTGGGCATTAGAATAACTAATAAATAATTTATTTTTTCATTCCAAAAAAAATCCAATTAATCCATCACTTAATGCAAGCATTGGCATTGTTATCCTAGATGCTGTGGCTACTCTTGGATAACTAACCAATAATTAGTCATTACAAGAAATAACATGTACAATATGAACCGATCAGATGCCGTGGCTACTCCTCCCGATTCAATTATACACACTTATCCAAATAACTTTAAATGGAGTTAATCAAGCTATTTCCACCATATAGATATGATATGATGCAATTAGTTCAAATAATTGAACTCTGGCACTTAATGCAATTATTGACATTATTATCCAAGATGTTGTGGCTACTCTAAGATAACTAGTCAATAATTACCCACTATTTAAAATCACAACATGTACAATCCATGACATCAAAAGTAGTTAATTAAGCAACTTCCACCGTTACTATGAAAACAATAATAATGTCAATGAAAGAGAGTGGTTGGTTGTAACTCACATTTATCTAAAAGAAAAATATTGATAAACAAAACCAACTGATGCAAAAGAATTACTGAAAAGATATTAATCTCTTCGAATCTAACGTTGGTAAAAAACCGCACTATTATAAACAGAAGAACTTAATCAAAATGCATTAGAAAACAAAAGTTGTAGTGGTGAAATAATTTATTCTGCAGCATTTTATGTTGCAAAAAAAATGATCAGGTTGCTGTGATTAGTTCACTTGAAAAGCCTAAAGTTGACGTTTGGGTTATAAATGCAATTTTGTCTGGTCTACATCATTACAGTGCAAAGATCTACTTTACGTAAATGTCATATGTATATTATATATTGTCCTTATTCGAGTGATGCTATATCTTCCACTATAACTTCTGGCTAACCATTCTCGATGTATGAGACAAATATATCCTCCAATTTCTAATAAATCAGGACTTCCCAAAAAAAACAATGCAGTTTTCAAGAAGACGTTAACACAGATCAGAACTTAAACACGAAATCAATGTATGAAAACTAATGGCTTCTGGTGAAGAAGTGTGACGTGATACTCGCATACTTCATACTGATAATGCGAGGAAAAACAACTGAAGATGTACATGCTTCATCTCATCTTATGTGTGTGCATGTGTGCTTGTTTTCAATTTGAGAATGCTCTATCCGCTCTCTTTTAACGGAACATCTCAGTGACACGCATAAAGCCTTAACGGAAGCCAACATTATAAAAAAAGACTATTGATACAAGGTCTTATCATTATTCAAACCTTGCTCTGATACCAATTGAAAGATCTGATAACCTGATAGATCTATAAACTTAATCAAAATAATTTTAAGATACTAAATAGTTACCGGAAGCCATCGCAGTGGAAATGAATCGATGAAGATGGGATTTCCTTCTCCTTCTCAACTCTTGCCTAATATGCTTGAGTAATGGATTCTCTCACATTCCTTGGTTGAGGGAGAGGGGACCCCAATCTATATTTATAATACACGATGGTTACCTATCCATTAAGGTAACCACCAAAGGCAACTTCCCAAGAGATACATCCCTTCATAATTAATCATGAGCCACAATATAAAATACAAAATAACGTTGACAACTACCATATATGGTAGTTGTCTACACAAAATTTCTTACAATTATACCATCATATCATCTAAAAATTATAAAATACTCAATTTCTACTCATTTTCCCAAACTTCAATACAATTATATCACAATAACTACTCACTTTTTCAAACTAAATACAATCACATCACACCAAACCCTCTATCCAAACACCAAAACACAAAAATATGTTACCCTACCTAGGTTGCCACGGGTAACCCGGCAACCTAACGCACCATTAGACCATGTTTGGTTGGAGAACAGGCTTTGGAATAAGGGGTCAATTCTCCTCCCGACACGGTTCCCAGTGGTACGACTATTCCCCATTATTCCATCATATTTCACTCTTATTCTTATCTTTATCCCACCTTACCTACCTTTATTTTACCTTATTCTCCTTATTCCTGTCCTCTGACCGAACAAAGAATAGACCCTTATTCTCCTTATTGCCCATCTTTATTCTTGCTTATTCCCGAACCAAAGCACCCTTAGCGTGCGTTTGGTACACGGGTTAAGGCAGGCTAAACTGGTAGAAGGTAATCTGTTTTTGGATTTTGGTGTTTGGATAGAGAGTTAAACTGGGGGTGTGTTAGAAGTGGGTTTGTTGTGATATGATTGTATTGAAGTTTGAAAAAGTGGGTAGTTATTGTGATGCGATTGTATTGAAGTTTGAAAAAGTGACTAGAAGCGGAGTAGTTTGTAATGTTTATATGATATGATGGTATAATATATTATTTTTTGATGGAATTAATTTTATGAAGAATTGATTTATTTAATTTTTTAAAAAGAAATAAAGTGGGGCCCACGCATGAGAGAGGGGGAGTGGGTTAAGGGGGTTCCCGAACGGGACCTTAGGGCTTGTTTGGGTGCCAGGGTACCCCAGGGTACCCTGTCATACCCCCAACTCTACCTTGCATTTCTGGATTGGGATTACTTGTATTTTTTAACCATGTTCAAATACAAAAAATAACATAAAAACTATTATAATCATTAAAAAGATTAATACAACATATAATCAATGTTGCACCACATCACATTTATCATTCCAACTCTCCAAAATATCAAACAACTGCTATTCTCAGAAGGATACCCCAATCCAAACCAACCTGGTTACCAAATAAGCCCTTAGGATTTTCAATGATAACCACGTCTCAATGAAAATGCTTAAAACATACATTTTATGTCTTGTAATCTTAGCAAAGAACCCCTCTATGAAATCAAGAAAAATGTTTGCAATGTTTTACACTTTTTTGCAGACACAATGACACCAACATTAGAGTCTTAGGTCCTCCCTACATAACATATCTTGAGCTTTCATGTACGCTTCACATTATTTTGGCGGCGATTGGTTGATACTAAGGCATGTTTGGTAATTGGGTTGGGGTGAGTTGGGGTATCCGCCTGGAAATAGTAGCTGTTTGAATGGTTGAGAGGGTTGGAATGAGAAATACAATGTGATGTTACATTAATTTGTGATGGAATTCCAACTCAGGAATGCAGAGGGATAGATCGGATTAACCCAAGGTAATCTGGTAACCAAACATGCCCTAAAGTTGTAGTATTGCTGACACCAAATTTCTAATCCTTAAAAGTTAAGATGATAACATTTTTGTTATTTGAGGCTTTCGTGCAATTTATGATCCCATACACTCACTCGTCCATTTATGTTGTACCGAACTCCGTGTTGTCAATGTGTTGATCTAATTGGCATCTCGTGGAGTTTTGTGCCTTAAGTTTAAGGAATTTGATATTTTTTTCTAAAAAAAGTATAAACATTTTTAATTGCAGAAGTCAATGGTACGTTTTTTTGTCTCTACATAAGATCAATTGATATTTCCTGTATGTTTTTGACGAGCATTCACTTGGATTAGTCGATATACACACACGCACACACTTTAATTTCCATAAGTTCTTGATTATGTACATTGAAAAAAAATGTGATGCTAAGAGAACATGCTAAACCTTTTAAAAATGTGACGCCAAGAGAACAACTGTCGTGATATTCATTCTAATATATCAATTCAGCAAAGCTCAAAATTTCCTTACAATGATTTATTTTTTATAATAATTTACAATGATATATCAATTTGCTTTGTATGCAAATATATTATATATATCTCCATACATACATATTATAACGATTTATTTTTTTTGAACATAACAATGTTATTTATTATTTCTTTTTTTCCCAATATGCTCTAGCTAGACCTGGCCAATAAGTCGGGGGTCCGCTCACCCAACTCACCCAAGCTGCTTATGGACTGGGTTTGGGTCAAGAGATTTCATGAATGAACCGGCCTAGCGCATTCTTTGGCCCGCCCATCAACTGAGCAGGCTGTGGACATATGTCAGAAAACCCGGCTCGACCCTGTCCTGCCCGTGCATATAAAAATACGAGTTTAAAAATTATGTTTTAGATACATTTAATATAATATACTTTAAATTTTTATTTTACATTATCAACATTACATCGTATTTTATAATTTACATGCCAAATAACATTTATTATGGTTACTTTAGATTTAGAAAGATAAGATGATGTTAAAAGAACTTAATTGTCTCTATAAATTAGATTAAAAAAATTAAGAAAAACCAATAACCCACCATGGGTCGGCCTGGATGGTTAAGACCATCCCCTCTTGTTCATAGAGGAGACAACCTGCGACTGTCCATGCATTCATTCTACAGGTTGAGAAATTGTAGCGACACGCACAAAAGCATGGAGGGGACAGTTAAAACTATCCCTTCCATTTTGCAGCCCCCCCAAAATCCATTAGTAACCCACCATGTGTCAAACCGGACGGTCAAGACCGTCCGCTCTTGTTCATAGAGGATGGAAGTGATGCACACAGAAACATGAAGCGGACGATTATAACCATCCCTTCTGGTTCCTAGCCCCCCCAATAATCGACCAGTAACCCACCATGCATCGGAAGAGACAATCAAGACCATCCCTTCTCGTTCGGAAGGCATCATTAATCGAGAACAATCTGACACCATTTGTACGTTTAGTTCATCCCCAAACTACGTCTCCATCTGGTGAAGCTCTAATCCAATTGATGCGATCCACTTCCAGGTCTTGCGATTCGAGGTGGAGGAGTTGAAGCTTCGGATCAAGGAAACAGTTCATGCTCAAGTCCTCATGATGCGTGATGCTCTAGATGGATCTCTGGTCAGCTTCTCATGCAGATATTTTACATTTGATCTACGGGTCGGTCCGACCCAGCCTAGCCCATACCTAGGTTGGACTAGGACTTTGGAGTATGGCCCATGGACCGACCCGACTCAGGCCTTGGACATGGGGGTTTTAGAACCCCGATCTGTTCGGCCCAGCCCATGGCTCAACCCGATCCGTACTTCGGCCAGATATAACCTTAGCTAGTTTATAATCTTGGATCTTAAACGGGGCAAGAGCCCAATCCATATATGTCACTTGGATTTTGGTTCGAGCCCAGCCTACCATAGTTTTGTACATGGGCTCGATTTTGGGTTCACCCTCTCCCTCAAAAGCAACAAGGCAGGAGTGCACTCCACCCGTTCCAAAAATAGCCATCACCCCTCCCCAAAAATAGCCATCAAAGAAAGAGAGCCTCTCTCGCGCGCGCGCGGCAGAGAGGAGCGAAAGCAGAGCACAGAGAGCAATCACCAATGTAGAAGCCCTTCCTCGTAAATTATTCCCGAATACACACTCCCCGTAAATTTCACATCTCCGATGCATTGCGCGTAAAAAAAGTCCACCCACTCCCCTCCCTCTCTCCTTACCCGCCCGTCGTCGACCTCACCCTCCCCTCACCCGAGATCCACACCCTTGCCCCCCTCCGACGTCCCTCTCACCAATCCCCGACCGTCGGATCTCTCCCCGCAACAGATCCCGCCCGTCCAAGGACATCCGTCTGCCTCATGTGAGCAGGTCGATTTCTCGCACTCGTCTCCACATTGCGTTCGCGTATATATACGCACACCCGCACAGATGGAGGACGAAGCACCGGGTCCTCCCGACGCCTCGCCCACCACCGGCAGCTCCATCTCGGAGGACGACCTCTTCGAGCCGGTCTCCCTCCGCGACCTCGACCGGACCATCGGATCGGGCCGCTATGACCCCCGGTCCCCCCTCGGTCGCGACGAACTGACCCGCTCCCCCGGCGCCGAATCCGCCTTCTTCTCCGCCGCGGTCGAGCTCGACCGGGCCCTCGCGGCCGAGATGTCCGCCTCTTCCGCCGCCGCCCACCCGCCCTCCTCCACCGCCAGCTTCGAGTCCTTCGCTTCCCCCATCGCCTCCCCGCCCCGCCTCCGCCCGAAGCTCGTCCCCCCCACCATCGCCCCCGAGCTTGTCCACCTTGTCGACTCTGCTATCATGGGCGTCCGAGAGAGCGTGGACCGGCTCCGGTCCATGGTCACCTCGGGCGACTCCGTCGATGATGTATCGTTGTCCGTCGTCGACGCGCTCCTCGTTACGATGGGCGGGATCGATGGTTTCGATGACATCAGCAGCGGGAGGGAGGCTGAGGGCACTCCCTGCCTTATGCACAGCTCCCGTGCCGCCGTAGTCGCCGCCGAATTGATCCCCTGGCTCCCGTGGCAGGGCGATCTCGAGCACTGGATGTCTCCGAGGACAAGGATGGTGAATGGATTGCTTCATATACTGCGCGCGTGCACGAGGAACCGTGCGATGTGCTCGTCTTCGGGGCTGCTTGGTGTCCTACTGAATTGCGCTGAGAAGATCCTGGTCGATTCCACGGATAGGATTGCGTGGGATGGAACGCCGCTGTGCCAGTGCATCCAGGTGCTTGCGGGGCACTCCCTCAGCGTGGCCGATTTGCACCGGTGGCTCGGCGTGATTAAGAAGACACTCACTACGGATTGGGCGATACACCTGACAATTGCGCTGGAGAGGGCCATGGCTGGGGCGGAGGCACGGGGGCCGGCGTGCACATTTGAATTTGATGGCGAGAGTTCCGGGCTGCTCGGTCCCGGGGAGGCCCGCTGGCCGTTCTCGAATGGTTACGGATTTGCGACGTGGGTGTATATCGAGTCGTTTGCTGATACATTGAATACAGCCACTGCAGCTGCAGCCATTGCGGCCGCTGCAGCTGCACGGTCTGGGAAGTCATCTCCAGTGTCTGCTGCAGCTGCCGCGAGTGCTCTCGCAGGAGAAGGGACTACACACATGCCAAGGTTGTTTAGCTTCTTGTCTCCCGAGAGTCTCGGCGTGGAGGCCTATTTCCATGGGCAGTTCTTGGTGGTTGAATGTGGAGGTGGGAAGGGGAAGAAGGCTTCTCTGCATTTCACCCATGCCTTCAAGGCGAGAACATGGTACTTTGTCGGCCTGGAACATACTTGTAAGCAGGGTCTTATCGGGAAGGCAGAGAGTGAGCTGAGGCTATACGTTGATGGAAGATTGTATGAGAGTCGTCCGTTTGAGTTTCCCCGCATCTCAAAATCCCTTGCATTTTGCTGCATTGGAACAAATCCTCCTCCCACTATGGCTGGTTTACAGAGGAAGCGCCGTCAATGTCCTTTGTTTGCAGAGATGGGTCCTATTTATATCTTCAGAGAGCCCATCGGCCCCGATAGGATGGGGAGGTTAGCAGCAAGGGGAGGTGATGCTCTGCCTAGTTTTGGAAGTGGTGCAGGGCTTCCTTGGAAGGGAGTAAATGCCCAGATGAAGAGCCTTGCTGAAGAAAGTTTTGCATTGGATGCAGAAATAGGAGTAAGCTTGCATCTACTTTATCACCCCAAACTGCTCTCTGGGCGATTCTGTCCTGATGCTTCGCCTTGCGGTGCGGCAGGTTTGCGTTTTCTTTCAAAATGATGCCTTGTTTGTAGTCCCTAAACGTTAGGAGTTTACCATGTATTTCATTCCATCTGGTCAAGTATTGATATTTTGGCAGCAGCTAAACTGAGTCGTGATTTTGTTTCTCCACTGAATTTAACCAAGTTCAATAGCATGACGACGGCGACACTTTCATGTCGCATCTCCAATAACATTGCATCACTACACATATCTAGCATCTAATAGTTTATTCGTTTGCTATTCTTCGGTTCTTAAAATCTTCGATTGCATTTCATTTTCTCTATTATCTTTTCCTACCATCATTTGGTAATTTTTTTGCCATCTCTATCATTTAGTAGCATGCTAACATGGTCATCAATATCTGGAGATTGATGCTTCTCATGGTTATCATTTGGTAAACACTTCATTGTCTTTTCTTTCTAGACTTATATATATATATATATATATGGTTAAATGTATATGCTCTGTCCTCTCTTTCCTTTTCCTTATTTTTTATTTTTTTGAATGAAACCCGTGCAGGATTTACTTAGAATAATAAGTAGAATATATGTTTCAAATATCATGGAAAACATACATGTCTAACATGTCCATCTAGAATGAGTCAATTTCAGCAAGTTTGAAACCGTTAAAATTTGGAATTCTTGATGGACGGGATATAAGTCTCGAATTAAGTTGAATTTTGAATAACAATATGGTGATATCTAATGATCTAAATTCCTCGGGTCTCATTTCAAAAAAATTTAAAGAATATGGTGAAAAAAAGGTGGGAACATGTAAGTTGGATGCTCCCAGGGAGCATATTCCTTTTCCTACATCTTATATTCAAGTTCTCGTCATCTGGTATACGTCACCCTATCTTGTTCCTCCTTAATGAGTGCCTTGTATGGAACATATAATCGTCAGCCATTGCACCAATTAGTCAGGCAATCATTTCTCCATAAAGAGTAAATACCTTAAAAATGCAGTTGGTGAAACTCAAAATAAATCTAGGAATGCTAGGGAAGTAAGCAGTAGCTTGTAGCTATCGGAAGTTTGGGGGATTTGGAGATACTTCCATCTTCGTTGACCAATTACATTAATCATCTCCTTGGACGTGGCATGCTCGTGTTTCATGCTCGAGGATTTTTAACAAGGGATGGAATGCACCATTTTTGAGAAGCAAGTCACCTTTTAAATCGTGATAGCTAAACCTCAGATGAAATCTATAGAAATATCCTCCCAAGATGACGTAGGAATGGATCTGTGTATTCTGTATAGCCCTCATATTGTTCGAAAATTAAAAGTTACAACACAATTATCTGAAGAGCACACTCATTTGATCCAAAAGTAGTGCTTAGTGTGATGCCCCTAGGACCCTGATTATCAACAACCACTCTTACACCACAAAATTCTCATTCGAAATACAACAATGCATGTAGGAGTATAAGCAAAGCAAGGAAAAATAAATGCTGCATTATTCCCTTTCATTAACATGCCAGAAAATATACAAGTATGGCCATATACAAAGATACCTAATATCACATGATACCATCACAATAACAAAATAGATGTATCATCTAGCACATGGATAATCTTCGACATCTTGGACACGTGGTCCATCCATGAATCAGTCATCGTCTGGTGTAGATGTACCAAAGAACTATGGTACCCGAGCTCTCTAGTAAGCGGCGTACGTGCTCTGATGCTTTTGCAACGAATCCAAATCCTCGACCCCTTTTGGCTCCAGAGACACCAAATGGTGGACATTATCCTCTTCCTCACAAGAGGGATGGTACGAGGAGTCGTCCTGCTACTAGAATCTTTGTTCCATCGCCTTCTGGCGCTGTTGTATGCCCTATATGACCTGAACCAGTAAGACCAATTGATGTGCCACATTAGGCTTTATTCGAGGTGGCATGATTCTATAAAGCAAACCATGACATTAATACTTGTTCTAATACTTAAAGAGACACAAACATGCTATATTTAACCTTATACTATTCTTCTTGGACTCATGTCAAAGTTAGAAGACCCTTGACACTATCCCGTATTATGAATACCAATGAGAATCTAATGTTAATGAGAGAGATGGTGTATCTGAGCTCTGATACGAAATTTGTGATGCTCCTAGGACTTCGATACTCAACAACCACTCCCACGTACCACATAATTCTAATTCAAAATATAACAATGCAAGTAGGAGAATAAAAAAACAGGGAAAACTATTTTTTACTTTCATTAACATTCCACATATTGTACAAGTATGACAATGTTCAAATATACATGATATCACATGATACCATCAGAGTATAATAAAATACATGCATTAGAAGATGTCTCTCTAAAGTATAACAAGCTAAAAGGGAAGTAACGGAATAAGCTACCAAAATACGTACCCTAGTTGGTGTAGAAACCATAGTGAACAACTAGCCACTGCTGCTAGCGTGCTGCGACGACTCCTGAACACCTTGTGAGCAATTGCTCCATATGGCTATAGCACTAACCCCTAGTGTAAAAGAAAGGTAAAAGAAGGATGCAAGTACACTCAAGTGTACACACGCATTACCAAAGTTTACACACATTTCCAAAACGAGCGATTTCCGCAAAGCATGACTCAAGACAACATTATTAATAATCTTATAAATAATTGTATATCATCGAGACTGACTCCGATGGGTGAGGCTCTACAACAACTCACTTGAAGACTACTACAGAACGTCCAAGTCTACTACCAATCATTGAAAGTTCATGATGACACATGGTACACTCAAACATTCAATTCCAAGTAATCGAAAAAAACTACAAGTACCTTTGTTTTCTACGATCCGGGAGATTGGTACAAACCTCCTCCTTCACTAACCACATCTTGGAACTTCCCTCATAGGGCTAACACTAGAGATAGTGTGATCATCACTAATGTACCTCTTTTACTAACTGTATGTATAGAAGCGAAATGTAGACTACCAGCCTTGCAACATGTCATAGAACTCCGTTGAGCAGACTCCAGAATGTTACATTGGGCTGCTACGTTTCACCCAGTCAAGGCAATTGGGGTCGCAACCATCTAGTGCTTGCCCATTCGTTGTGGTCACTAACTCCAACTACCCACACACCACAGGTAACACATCCATGTGCAAGGCAAAGTCCACATGGGAAAAGCTGTTCACATGACACAAATCGCAACTACAGATCTTTGGATATTTTCACATACGTAATACTACATTCTCTCTCATGAAGCTCACCACGTGTACAATTTCATTTATTTATGAGCCAAACCCTTTTTCCATTATCATTATTCGATTGATATATAGTTACATTTCTATACCGCATCTTACAAACCTTATGCGTATATCTCATTTTAAGATTCCAAAATCCAATTTAAAACATTATCCGGGTCCAACAGAACATGGTTGATCGATCATCTATTGCAGATGATTGACCAGTGTGATCAATCAGTCATTTGACTTGGTCGATCAACTTGATCAATTATATAACTTACTTGATCAATCATTTCGAGGAGACTGTCCCAAAAACGTTCTAGATTTTAGGAAAATATATGCGTGCTTCCTCTCTTCACCGTCATCAAAATAATATATTTTTTATTATTTTTGGTTACTTGATGCTCTCCAAGTCGACGACGCAATAACTTTTGAAAAAATACCCTGCATGTGCCAAAACCTGTCTAATTTGACTCTAAAAACTCGTGCATGTGGTATAGGGGTGATTTGTGACCCAACAACAAGAGGATGTGCTAAAATTCGTACCCTCAGCGTCGTTCCCCCAGAATCTATTCCCGCCCAGAAACCACATTTCTAGGGTGCTTCACGCAAAACGCATGTGTGCATGGCAATAACCTTCTGTTCCTCAATGAGATGGCACCTTTGGATTGCCAATCAGACATCGAAAAATTTCTCTAGTGGTGGAGCTCCGACGAGCTCATTCTAAAGTGCTCTGGTTAGTCTATTGGGCTGACCATTTAGCCTTATATATGCTTAATCAGATCCGGATTAGGATCGGGGTCCATAAGGTGATCCAAGAACATCAGACATTTGTATCTTGAGCGTCCAAACTTAGATTTCAACTTTTTTGCTCTTCTTTTGAAAAAATACCTTGTATGCGTCAAAACCTGTCTAATTTGACTCTAAAAGCTCGTGCATGTGGTATAGGGGTGATTTGTGACCCAACAACAAGAGGAGGGGCTAAAATTCGTACCCTCAGGGTCGTTCCCCCATAATCTACTCTCGCCCAGAAACCACATTTCTAGGGCGCTTTACACAAAATGCATGTGTGCATGGCAATAACCTTCTGTTCCTCAACGAGATGGCACCTTTGGATTGTCAATTAGACATCGAAGATTTTCTCTAGTGGTAGATCTCCGACAAGCTCATTCTGAAGTGGTCTGGTTAGTTTTGGGCTGACCATTTAGCCTTATATATGGCTTAATCAGATCCACATTAGGATCGGGTCCCAAAAGGTGACCCAAGAACATCAAACATCTGCATCTTGAGTACCTAAACTCAGATTTCAACGTTTTTGCTCTCGTTGGAAAAGTCTCGACGAATACTACATAATGGAGTTGATTTGGTAAGTGGATCCTTACTGAATTTCAGAAACAAGGGGTTTCACAATCATTATCTCTATTTAAGGTCTTATCATGAACAAAGGGTCCTCCTAAACCTCCATAGTAGATTCCAAGAATGAAGTTATCTTGAAAGAATGGTCAATCCTTTAGATTTTGGATTGATGATCGGACGAGCCTTGGACCCTTGAAGGACCACTTCCCGCATCTTTTCCTGCTATCCACAGACAAGATGGGTAGCATTGCGGACACATACTTGGATGGTACATGGAGCCCCTGTTTCACGGCGTCTCTTCCGGAGCAACGATTTCAGGACTATCTGCAATTACTGGCTAACCTCGAGGAGGTGGGTGGACCGGTTGGCGGTAGAGACCATTTTACCTGGACATCGGGGAAGTTTAGTGTCAAGAAGGCATACAATTTTTTGGAGCAGGGACAAACTGGGAACCAGACGGAGCAAGATCGGGACTTTATGCTAATATGGAAATCAAAAATCCAACATAAGATTAAATTCTTCCTTTGTCTCGTAAGACATGGTCGCATTATGTCAAAGGTAAGGAGGGACAATATCCTTCACACGGGGGACCACATCTGCCTGAGATGCAATGATGATGAAGAGGACTTGGAGCATTTATTCTTCAGATGTCGTACTTCGTCGCATATATGGGAAGGGGCTGGAATTTGATGGCTGAATGTGTAAGACTTGATGGCATTCTGGAGTCTGGACTTCTATAAGAGCGGTGGGTGGCAACTCTCAAGATGATGTATCCCTGGCATACATGCTACTGTGGGCAATCTGGTGCAAGCGAAACGAGACCATATTTAAGGGCCAACGTTTCTACACCGAAAATGTCTTTAACCATGTTAGAAGACCGTTAAAGAGAACAATCTGAGCTTGTGGACTGTTATGTTTTCTTTTATTTTTTTTCTTGTTTGTAACTCCTGACTCAAATATCAATGAATTCCTGAGGTGAGCCCCATCGTGGGGCCTTACCCTGTTTATGATAAAAAAGGAGGTTAGGTTACACAAGTGATTTGCTCCACAAGATCAAATTAAAGTTCCACCGTTAGACGTTGATCAAAGCAATCACAAAGTTAGTGGTTGTGAACAATTTTGATGGCAAAAAGAGACAAGTTCTTGAGGACTCCTAATGTCGGTTAAAGTTTTAGGGGTAGACCAAGTCTTAATGGCCTTGATTTTCTTTAGATCAAGCTTAATAAAAGTGACACAATATAACTTAGAAAAATAAAACCATTACTTAAGTAAATGCATTTCTTTAGGTTGACAAAGGTGTATGAGACTTTGTAATAGTGAATGCTTATCACAAGTGTTCTAATTGGTTAGAAGAACAAGCGTTATAAATTAGTGTATAATTAAAATAAACCATAATGAATTTTCTAATACAGAGCTGAAGCATTTGATTCATCATTCATGCAAATGTGGTAGTGGCATTTGACAACCTGAAGGGCATGACCATTCTCCCTTAGAGGTTGTTGTGGGTTTTGAATGCAGACCTTTGATTCATCTTCTGATCGAATATGGAAATGATGACAATCATTTCTGTGGGTAATCTTAGAAAAAAGCTTTGATTCCTACGAGTGTATCAAACATTCACCATATCTCAATAGAGGGGATATATACTTACTCGTGATTTTAGTAATGGTTATGCTATCTAAGCACATACACTATGAACCATCTTTTTTGGTAGTAATGAGGATGTGGAGGACAAAAAGACTCATGCTCTTCTCACGGATGGGAGCTTTTTTAAAGAGGTTCATTACTTGTCAATATAGTCCTCTACATTCTCATGCTATAAAGAGGCGAATTGCGCAAACTAGTCTGAATGATTGATCTATGTGGTGTTGAATATCCCATAAAGGAGTCCCTCAAGAAGATCTTTGGTTAAGATGTTAAAAAGTCTTCCAATAATGGCTGTACTCCAGGTGGTTCATATGTAGAATCAAGGAGGCTGATGTAGGACTAACCCTCGTCCTTGTGGATAGGTCTAATTAAGAAACGGATAAGCCATTGCTATTAGATACTAAGTTCCACCTTAAACCTAGCCACGATATAGGTTGAGTCAAGAACTGGGGCAGAGTCCAAGTCTATCAACCATTTCTCGTGAGACAATTTCCAGTACGCCCATCATTAATGATAAGTGAGCAATGACAAGTGACAACTACCACAATTGCAAGTGGTACAAAAAGTGCTACGTCGCAACCATGTGTCATCCACGTATCTGCATGAGTATTGTCATCTAGAAATTTCTGATGTTAAGTCACAAATCTGAACATGAAAATTCCCCATCAACATCCACATAATCATACCCATCATCTTTGCCAGCGTTCCACACTCCCATCTCATGATGCCTATCAAGACCAAGCAATAAAAATCACTAAACTCATCTTGTATTAGGTTAGTTTTAGCTATTTGAGGATTATGACACTTATTGGCACAATGCCCTTTTTCAGATAGCAATGAAAACAAGTATTTAGGGCTACCCTGTGTCTAGCTCATAGAATACAGCTTGACTGGAGGAGGGTGTTGGAGGTATAATATCTAATGAATGAATGATCGGCACAAAAGAAAACTCATATGGAGGACACACGGCAACTTTGTCTTCACCGGGGGAGGTGGTGTGGAGGGTGCACTAGTGGGTTTGGTGCTAGTGTGTGTTACTCTTCTACAAATGTTAAACTTGGCCAACTTAGACTCAACATCGTGAAGTTGGTGACATGCTAATCAATTAGTTTTGCTATTGCGTATGCATAGCTCATTTTGCATGTTTGATTAGGAATGAATCTCTTGCTCAATTTGAGTATGTCAATGGTTTTTTTTACCTCTTTGGTCTGGTTTCTAGTTTAGGGCTGAATCTTGATAAATCTAAATTTGTCTTTTGGCTTATTTGAGGATGATATTGCTCCGTGCAGTGGTTGGTTGAGATCGCAAAGAGTTGAATTGCCATTGCGCTACCTTGGACTTCTATTAGTGGGTGGTAGGCTGTGGAAGATTGAGTGGTTTTCCCTAATTGAGAGGTTGTAGCGGAAAGCTCGTTGACTGGAAAGCCGCTTATTTATTGAGAGGGGGTAGATTGGTTTTGCTGCAGTCGGACTTGTCAGCCATTCCCAACTTCTTTCTGTTGTCTAGGCTTCTTCCAACTGGCATCTGGAAGCGCTTAGAAACCATTTTGAGGTGTTTCTTTTGGTCGTCCTCATGCGAGTCTAAGGGAATGACTTTGGTTGATTGGAAGACAATCATGTGGCCCAAGGAGGGTGGAGACCTTGGGATTCATAGTCTAGAGGAGATCAAGGCTTTGATGTCGAAGTGGATGCTCGTATTTGGGGTGACTGTGACAATTTGGTTTGTACTATGATGTGCAAGATTTATGGGGCTTTTTGCGTCTCTGCTGGATCAAGATTAGCTGGGTGTTGTGCCCTCTCACTTTTGGCGCCATATCTGTTTTGTGATGCAGATGTGAGACCATTTTTGAGGTCCGTCCTTGGTGAGGGGAGAGGATTTTGACTTTGGTACGATAATTGGACAGAAAATGAGACTTTAGCTGTGAGGTTCCCTTTATTGGTGGCGCAGGTGGCAGATCTTGACGTCGATGTTGTTGAGGTGTGGGATGGTGCATCTTTCTTCCTTTCATTTAGATCGATCTCTTGGTTCAAAGGGTGAGGGAAATTTTAAAGATGCTAACCGATCTCGAGGACCATGAGGGTCCTTCTGTTGGACGAAACTGTTGGAGCTGGTTTGACATGAGGTATTCTGTTGGTAAGGCATATAGGTCCATCATGGGATTGATTCCTTTTGATCCTATGGATGCATTAGATATAGCTGAAGAATCTGGAGGTGGAAATTTCCCTTGCGTGTTAAGATCTTTCTCTGGATATTTAGGCTTGATCGCCTTATGATTGGAGCAAGGCTCGCTCATATTTTTCTAAACTCAAACGCTACCTGTACCAGGTGCTTTGGTTTTGTTAAGGACACATGCCATCTCTTTTCTTGTGGTAGTTCTGTGGAGGTTTGGACGAGTTTCGTGCTTATGCAGATTGCGATGGTCTGCGGTACGGCATTCTGAGATATCATTGGCTCTTATTGGTGGTGGGGGGCTAAGACAATGAGAGAACGTGCATAATCATTGTTGTTTGAGCAATGTGGTTTGATAAGAATGGGGTGGTATTTTGTAATGAGCATTTTTATTGTGAAAATGTTATCATGCATGCAAGGGCACTGGTTGCGAATTGATGCTTGTAATTATTTTAGGATATTCTTAGCCTTGTACTTTAAAATTTGTGATCAGCGGTGAAGTTTTTGGGCACACACCTATATGGTGGCTGCTCTTTTTTCTTTAAGAAAAATTTGGTCCCATCAATCTAAGAACATGACAAGATCATGGTGACCATCAATTCATAAACATCAATGCGAAGGCCATGTTCCCATGCTTGGTCATGGGGAGTTGGTTGCTCAAGACATGGATTTTTTGATCATGATTTGGACAATTTCCGTCAGCAAATGAGTTATCCTTAATTTCGGACTCACTAACGAAATCGAGTGGATACCTACACTCAAAAATGAATCATGGGACCAAGAACTTCCTTGATGACGATGGTGTTCGGTACTACAACATGATGATCGACTGGACTGACCGGATATCTGACCTGATTATGGTTCCATTCAAGAATAATGACCATTAAGGCTTTCATTTGCTACGTAAGGTTTTGGACGGATGTGACTAATGTGTTTACTATTATCTTAAACTATCAAATGATCCATTTGTTCAATTGGGACTTTTTTATTCCTTTGCTTTTGTTTTGGGGTTGTTTGATTTTTACTATGACTTGAGGCTTGTGACTAGTTGTTGCATTTCATCTTCCCTCAGTGTTGCATATGTCGATATTCTATATTCAGTCAGATAGGTCACTGAATAAAGAATATTCGATAATCTAGATTCAAAATTATTCGATTATGCATTTTTTAATTATTCTAAATATAAAAATTATGTCTAATATATATTCTTATATATTTATGCATATATGACTCATCAATCAATAAGAGTCCAAGATAAAAGCAACAATTAAGAAGTTACGCATATGGAGCTTTAACTCTAAAAATCTATAAACCCTTCTAAAACACCTTTTCAAAACTAAAAACAAACGGATCAACTTTATCATCATTACCCACCTCTTTTCAATCCCTTTTCATGATACCAATTGGTATTTCTAGGAGGATGGACATGTTGAGATGAAGATTCGTGGTGAGGTGCTGGTGCATCGGGATGAGGAGCTTGAAGTAATTTTGTAATATCCAGATTAGTTTAGTTTCGATTTCAGTACTTAGAGTAACTTAGAACTTGTACATACTAAGGGGCTCTTCTAAGCTTCCCAAGTTGTAGACACTGAACATTTTTCTAGCCTATTTTGACCTGATTACAGGTTGGGCTCAACCTCCATTTTCTTGATGTTATAGTCACAGTTGTTTCCTGACTTTATTTTTAGGTCACCATTTCATAATGATGTATGGTGGTTAACCCATGCAACATTTACATGCAGCTAATCATCCCAACCATTCCACAAAATTCCTCCATATCCTAGACATAGAGATTCAGAACCCCTTCACATATGGAGACGAGGACACAAAGAGATAGACTTCCCTCCCATTTGGGGAGAAGGAGGCATACATCACAGACTTCTTGTCTTCTTTGTACGAGCCAGAACATCCATGTGAGGATGCTGAATCAGATGCATCGGGTTCATGTGAGGAGCTCTCTAGTCTTGATGGCATCAGGAGAACATGTATTTGTATGAAATATTTGGTTTGCATCAGCCTGAGTCAGAGCAAGTGACCGAATCAATTATAGATACATTATGTGATATATTTTGTAACCTGGACCTACACTTCCATAAAGACATCCGACTCTTGGACCAAGTCCAACATGAAGCATAATCCATGTTTAAAGATGCGTGCATGAGCTTGTTGGCTGGGTCAAAGATCAGCAAGGTTGGCGCATGTGTTAAGGATATTCCCAGGTGTATAATATGTGAGAACTTACATAAGCCTATATTTGAGACGAAAAAGATCAGATCCCTCTTTGTTACATTTTAAAAAGGGTTTTTATCATTTGTGCCCTTTCGAGATATTGCAATATCAGTTATACCCCTCCCTTTTTGGGAATATCAGTTGTGCCTTCGACTTCTTGTCGTTCTATCACTTGTGCCCCTCGGGTTAGTGACCGTCCATAACCAACACAATCGGACATTAATTTTGAGGATATGAATGGAATTAAATTTAAAAAAGAGGACTAAAAAGTCCTCATCCTCTTTCTCCTCCCTCATCTTCTTCCTCTTCCTCCCTTCTCTTCCTCCTCCCCAGCTCCTCCCTCTGCCCCCATGCCTCCCCCTCTGACCCGCTCCTCCTCCGCCCTGAGCTCTCCTGCAACCTCCTCTGCCCCGAGCTCCCCCCTCGTCCCCACGCCTCCCCCTCCGACCCGTCCTCGTCACCCTGCCTGCAACCTCCTCCTCCGCCCCCAAAATTCTCCTCGTGAGGATGCTGTGTTAATCGTCCTCCTGCCCCCTGTCCACGAGCTAGGCGAACTTTTATCAACGCCGTTGCCTCTGTTGTCAATACCAGCAAGTAGCAATACAAGATCGGAACACCGAATTCACGTGCAGGAATTGTAATCGAAATACAAATCTGAACCCTATAGGATCACAAATGATTGACCGAATTGAATTCTGGTCGTTATAAATGTTCCCTTTTCGTGAAAAGGGAACCTGACGTGAACCATGCTTGCATTTGAAAGTTAAACCCAGTCGAGCTTGAATCAATGATGGTAATCTGATTCCATCTCAGTTTTAAGACAGGATCATGGAAGAAATCCATGTATACTTTTGATGTACGCATTTACTCACTTATGTACATTTTGATGTGAAAATTGGCGACAAAAGGAAGCATGTCACTTCAATGATGTGGCGAAGAACCGATTTGTATATCGTCAGGAGGTGGCAAAGAGCTGCAAACTGTCATCTGCGAATGGGGATTGCCTCCCCCTCCACCTCTGTTGTCCCCACCCTCCTTGCAGACTGGTGGTGCATTTCCACCACCAGTATCTGCATCTGTGGAGGGGGGCGACGGTGGGGGGCGGTAGGCTAGAGGGCTCGTGGCGGAGGATACTCGTCGTCTTCTCCATCTCCGATTGTGGATTTCAATTTTGGGGGTGATCCTATTGATTTCCACTTTTACCCCTCTTACCCAACCATGGTTTGAAAAAACTATGGTTAAGTTCAACTCATTTACGACCAAAGTATTGGAGGGGCACAAGTGATAGAACGGTAAGAAGTCAGGGGCACAACTGATATTCCCAAAAAGGGAGGGGTATGAATGATATTGCAATATCTAGGAGGGGCACAAATGATAAAAATCCTTTTAAAAAACGAGGCCACGACTGTGTTTTTGATGCATAATTAATTTACCTATCTTATATCGTACCCACTTAAATGGTCTGGTGGTAGTGTAGTGTGCTATCACCCAAAAGACCATGGTTCAAATCCCTCCATTGTGGGAGCTGCGTTAGGTAGTCAACAACCATCGTAAAAAATAGTCGAATCTTTCAACATGAATTTGAGTAAGAATCCATGTAGCCGATCCTACTTATAGTGGGAGAAGGCTTTGCCACCCTATCTTATCATATTAAACCAACTTGCTGACTCACATCATTGGTGAGCCAACTAATGCATCTCGGCTAACGGAAACTTGTTTCACCAGTCTGTTTTTGTAACGGCGATATTTACATTCATGCATCATTTTTGATCGTTGGCCGACCTACTAACTCATCCTATTGTGACTGAAAATTATTTGGAAGGCTAAATAGCCATGTCTCTTCACCCCTTCACTTGTCCAAGTGTTACTTCCCTGGTGGAGACCATGTTGAGGTCGTTAAAACCCCCTTCTTGGATTCCATTCACTAGAATCAAGTAAGATGCCATATTGATGCATCTGGTCATCCATGCATCCCAAGTATTCGGGATATCTCTCCTCACCAGGGAAGCCCAGCTGACGCACCAACCCAACCTTTTAAATGTCCACTTGAACTACGGGAAGTAAGCCACAATAATGCTCTATTCTATTTCACTAAATAAGAACTGTGCTAGCACGGAAAAAGTGCCTTGCACTTGAAGGAAAAAGCCTAGATGTGGAAGGGTTACAAAGTAACTTGCCATCAAGGTTCCAAGCGACGCTTTTCGCTGTTTTTGGAAGGTTTCACAAAGACAACTGGTAGTCAAAGAAATACAGCCATCGTGAAAATGTTGAAGAATCACGCGAAAGCCCCGACCCCCTGCTTGTATGGAGACATGCTCAGTACTGTCAATAGCGGATTAAGGGGTTAGAAAAATTCACAGTTCTAGCCCAGCTTCCCTCTGTAGTTAAAGCTACCACTCGCTATATCGTGGACATTTACGAGATATTGCCAACATATCTGATGTATCACCCATGTTGCTGATACATTACCCATGTCACCAAACAATGAAGATTCCTTTTTTTTTGTTCAGCCCAATATCGCCAGTAGTAAATTCAAAGAAGTATATCTAGAGCATATGTGCTTCAATTCAACTATACTCATCTTTAAAGTTATTAACTAAGAGTTTCCTTTTTTTCTAAAAAAAATACTTTGGGAGGTGAATATGGGTCATATGACTGCAAAATAATCTTGATTTGTTGATGTTTCTTGACGTTTCACAGTATTTCTTGATTTCTTGAAGTTCATTTTTTGACGTTTCTTGATTTATATGTCTTTTGAGCATGGCTTTATGTTTCTTGTTTTTTTATATGTTTCTTGATTTCTGCTTTAACGTGAAGTTTAGTTTTTCTTAATTGCATATCAGTCCCTTCGGGTCTTGTTTTGAATTAAAACTTGACGTTTTATTTTATTTCAGTGCATATTCAACATAAAAAAACAAGAAGAAAAAAGAAGAAACTAAAGAAAGAAAGATGTAAATATGTGCATACCGGCTCTAACTCGGTAGACCAAGTTAGCCTAACTTGGTCGACAAACTAATCAGAATGAAGAGATAGGGCAGAAAATAATAAAGCCACAAGATAAATAATTTTGTATATAAATATATTCAGAGAACCTGTTTGTCATTGTACCAAATGGGTAAACTTTACCCTATAGTTAGCGCATTACGAGATCTGCTAGAGGTTGCCTATCATGGGCTACTGTGGATGCAGCACTGGCGATGTTGTTGGGCGTGCCTGCTGCTGCTGCGACGGTGCTAGAAGAAGGGCCGTTGGATGACTGATGCTCCCGCGGACTGATGGCAGTATAAGGGGATCACTGGGGTAGCGCTGGGGACGATGCTTGTTGTTGTTAGATGCCACACATTGCTGCAATCGCATTCCTCCATTTTTGAAAGGAAAACGGGTGTGACGTCAAGGAGACACCCACCCAAAAACTTTGCTCGCATGCTTCTTGTCCTTGGTTTATAAAATGCAGAGGTTCAACTCTTTCAGTACCCATTTGATTTATGTTTGATCACTATAGGCAAAATACATAGCTTCCTGTATACAAGTTTGATCACTATAGCCCAATAGGACATTGAAAATAATAGGCACTTGTTCAGGTAGAAGTTTCTTCAATCAGAATGCATACGGTTTCCAAAAGGAAAGAAGCTATCTTTAGAAATAGAATGCGCACCATTTTTTGACATTGGAAAGAAGTCTCTTTAGTTGTAGAAAATATAATTTTAGTATGCAGTCTCCCATCAATTTCTATGTAATGACTATGTAGTCTTGAAATGAATTTAATCATGAACTGTTTAATTGTAGTATCTGAACGAATGCATGCATACGGTTACCAACACGGGAAAAATGCATCTAGCAATATGCATGTGAGGGGTTTATGGTTACGTGCATTTTAACAGTTGGAACTTTGTCTTCAAAATCTTCTATACTTTCTTGAGGTTTTAATATACTGGATGATCGTGTGGTAAATCATGAATGATGGAAGCTTCCAAATAGTTAGGAATCTTTCAAAAGTATGATTGATGGAGATTTTCCTGAAGAGAATCAATACAGGGTGGGTGAAATGCATACGAGCTTCACACGTTATTTGTAATAGGAAGATAACTTTGAAGTTCAAAGGAAAATACTATAGCTGTAGTGAGATAAAATGGTTTAGGTGAGCGTTGGGTAGTTAATTATAAACATGCACAAAGAACATATATAGCTGAGATAAAGATGCTTAGTGGATATAGGGCCACACAATGAAGGACCGGATTCACAATGAGTATCCGACAAAAGGTTGGCGTGGCGACAAATTGAGAGAAAAACTCGGCTAAGATTACTTGGACATGTGCAACAGAGGCTGTTTATTTTTTTAAGTTTGAAGACGTGAGAAGTTAGAAGAAGAGCCTTGTAAGACGTGGAGGTGCCATGGATGATTAAAGAAGTGCTGGAGGGAAACTATTATGAAGGATTACCTCTATTGGATTTGTACCAATGCATCACCCAAATTTGGCTTGTCTGGAAGCAAAGAATCCGTGTAGATGAATCCATTTTAAGTGCGAAAAGGTTTGATTGTTTTAGTGATGTGGCCATTTTTTTCTATTAGAAAAAAGAAGGCATAGTCTCAAGGTATAAGAAGTTGATGATAGGTTTTATAGGAGGGTTAGGAGAAGGTTGATGGTATAACAACAACAACAACAAAGTCTTTTCCCACATTAAGTAGCGTCGGCTACATGGATTCTTTATCTCCATTCAGATCTATTTTGGGTCATTTTGGGCTTAGCTCCAGAAAACTAAGTTCCCTTAATCTTATTCCAACACTTCTCGGGCCTTCCTCGTCCTCTTTTTAGCCAACTCAACATCCTAAAACTCGCATCTCCTCACCGGTGCATCAACTGACCTCCTTTGCAAATGGCCAAACGATCTTAAGCGATTTTCTCGCATCTTAGCCTCGATCGGAGCTACACCAACTTTCTTTCTGATTGCAACATACCAAATTTGATCTTTAACTTTGTGTCCACATATTCGCCTTAGCATTTTTATTTCTGCTACTGCCATTCTCTGCACATGTCTATAGCTCACATGACAACATTTAGATCCATAGAGTATAGCAGGTCTCACAACTGCTTTGTAATACTTTCCTTTGATTTTCAAAGGAATTTTCTTATCACAGAGAATAGTGGAGGCTCCTCTCCACTTTAGTCAACATGTTTTTATTCTATTAGTAACATCTCCATCAATTTCCCCATCATGTTGCAAAATAGATCCCAAGTATCTAAAAGAATATCTCTTCTAAATGTTATCATAGTAAATCTTCACCTCAATTCCTTCGCCATTGCTTCCATCAAAAGTGCACTCCATATATTCAGTCTTAGCCCTACTTATACGAAATCCTTTAGTCTTCAATGCATGTCTTAAGACCTCAAACTTCTCATTTACTCTATCTCTAGTCTCATCAATCAACACAATATCATCATCGAATAACATACACCAAAGTATCTCATCCTGAACATGACTTGTCAACTCGTCCATAATCAAAATAAAAAGGAATGGACTCAAAGCTGAACCTTGATGCAGACCTATGTTGATATCAAAATAGTTAGTCTTCCCAGACTGTATCCTTACACAACATGAAGTCCTTTTATACATATCATTTATGAGATAATATATAGGACAAGCAAGGCCTTAAATGTCGGTTTCGGTCACCATTTCGGTATCGACCAAAACAGAATTTCGATGGAATTTCGGTGGAATTTCGACCGAAATTTCGGTCATTTTTTGTACTAGCACCCCTATATTTCAGTCATTTCGGTCATTTCGTTCGAATTTCGATTTCGACTGGATATCGATATTCGACAGAAATTCGACCGAATTTCGCTGAAATTTGAGGCCATGAGGACAAGTACTTGTCTCTTCTCCAAAACTCTCCACAATATCTCTCGTGGATCAGAATCGTAAGCCCGCTCCAAATCAATAAAAATCATATGGAGGCTCTTCCTTTTACCTCTATAAGTCTCCATTGTTCTCCTCAGCAAGTGGATGGCTACAATAGTTGAGCGACCTAGTATGAATCCGAATTAGTTTTCTTTTACTTTGGAAACTTGTTTCAACCTTCTTTCGATCACACGTTTCCAAATTTTCATAGTGCGACTCATCTGCTTGATACCTTTGTAATTTGAACAATTTTGAATGTCTCCTTTGTTCTTATAGAAAGGCACAACGATGTTTCTCCTCCAATCTTCAGGTATTTTCTTGCTTCGTCAAATAACATTGAATAAAATTGTAAACCATATCAAACCATGCTCACCTAAAACTCTTCAAACTTCTATAGGAATGTCATCAAATCCTACACCTTTCCCGGGTCTCATAACGTTCAGAGCTTCCTCTACTTCTTTCCTTTGTATTCGTCTATAGCTTGCATGATTCAAGTAACTTTCACTATTAGCTAGATGATAGATCTACTAAAGTGACCTCTCTATTTCCTTCATTAATGAAAAGCTTGTGGAAGTACTGCTTCCTTCTAGTCTCTATATCCTTCCAAGTAACAAGCACGTGACCTTCCTCATCCTTGATGCATCTCACTTGAGAAGGGTCTTTGGTCTTTTTTTCTCTCACTTTAGCCAACCTGAATATATCCTTCTGACCATCTTTAGAGTCGAGATTTTTGTACAAAACTTCATAAGATTTTGACTTAGCTTTACTTACAGCTTTTTTTCGCTTCCTTCTTCGCTATTTTGTAGTTTGTGATAGTTTCATCTGCTCTATCCTTAGACATAGCTTTAAAGCATGCTCTTTTAATTTTGAGCTTCTTTTGCACTCCCCCCACTCCACCTCCGAGCCTTCTTTTGGCCTGGAGCTCCTCCCTTTGACTCACCTAGCATTTCTTTGGCTATCCTTCGGATACAAGATGCTATCGCCTCCCACATCTTGTTTGCACTTCCGTTACAATCCCAAGATAAGTCTTCCAAAACCTTATCCCTGAAGCTAGATTGCTTCAATTGAAGATTCCACCATCTAGTTCTAATGATCCAGGGAACCTTCCTTTTCTTTACCAACCCTTTTATTTGCACATCCACAACTATCAAGCAATGTTGTGTGGTCAAACTCTCCTGGGATTAGTTTGTAGTCTTTGCAACAGAACTGATCGCTTCTCGTCAACGCAAAGTAATCTATCTGTGTTCTAGTCGGGCCACTGTTATAAGTAATTAAATGCTCCTCCCTCTTTCTGAAGAGAGTGTCTACTATGAAAAGATCATAAGCCGTTACAAAATCCAGAATGACTTTTCCATCTTCATTTCTATCCCTGAAGCCATATCCTCCATGAACACTAGCATACCCTGAAGCATCCTTTCCCACATATCCATTAAGATATCCACTTAGGAAAATCATCTCTCGTTGTGGGATTCCTTGCATAGTCTTATCCAAATTCTTCCGAAAAGCTGGTTTAGTCCTTTCATCTAAATTAATTTGTGATGCATGAACTGAGATGGTATTCAGACTTTCTTCTTCGAGCATCACTTTTAGCGAAATAACCCCATCCCCGAATCTTTGCACTTCAACCACACAATCATCCAAATCCTTATGAACAACCACTCCAATAATATTTCTGCCCTTATCTTTTTCTGAATATCAAACTTTGAAGCACGTCTTCTCGATCTCCCTTGTTTTCTCTCTAACCCATTTTGTCTCTTGGAGATATAGTATTTGAATCTTCCTTCTTTCCATAGTATCTACTACGTCCTTAGATTTACAGTCAAAGTGATAATACTCCAACTACCTATACACAACTTCCTTTCCAGCTTCTTTTGGACTAACTTCTTTACTCGCATGCGTCCATTTGAGAATCGTTACAAATTTTGGACTGCATCCGGGCGACGGTGCCGTGGAACTAGCTTATTTATTCGCATGCGTTCCTCATGCGAGAATCCTTGCAAATTTTGAACTACATCTGGGCAACGATGTAGCGACCCTTGCCAACTTTTCATTGCATTGGGCGATGAAACACATCGCTAGTAGGGAACGTCCCAACGGAATCTAAAAGTTTGCTTAAATCCACGTTGAGAAGATTCGAACTGTTTTGAGACAAATTCCTTAATATTGTTCTTGAAAAGAATACTAGTTAGGATTTTGTCTCTCTTGCGCTGGTTGTGGGCTACCTAACGCGCAACTCTCCTCAATTTTACCCGAGCCTGGGACAGGTCATGGTTGAGTTATAAGGCTGATGATATACTGGAAATAATCCATAACATGGCAACATGTGTGGGTTTGGTTAGTCAATTTTTGTATGCTTTACATGTGGAAAACTATCATCGCAGCTTGTGAAGGATGCAATGGTTGTTCGAGGTAAATGTTTTTATGCTGCCAATGTGGTTTCTCATGCGCAGGGGTTTCCTGTCCGTAGAACCTCGGCATTATCTATATACCTAGACTATTTTGATTAGTCGTAATGGGTGTGCATCCTGGGTGCCCACCCTTTTATCTATAAAAAAATGATTATTGGAATGTGTCACATCCTAGGTGCACACTCTTGTCATATTCCTCTTTTTGGAACATGACATCTTACGCTTTTTTTTGAATCAATCTTATCGCTTAATTAATCATATCGTTATTGATGTAGCTGTACATCATACGTTATCTTGATATAATGGCCATCGGCTCCTTTCTTTTGTAACACGCCATTCTGAGGAATTCTTTGTAAAAATATCGTAAGCATATTAGTAGCAAGTAAAGACCATATAGAAAGAGCTTTTTACTAAGTTTTTTCACAGTATCAATCCCTAATGGATTTTCATTTATGAACTTCTTGGTATAAGATGATGATTATCTCTAATTTTTTTCTTGTTGTTACATACAACATGACCATCATCATAGATTGATAGGATATCTGTCTAGACATTAACACACCTTATAGTAACTGCAATTTTAAAGCTTCTTTTCTTATCTAGCAAGTTTCAGGTCCAAAATATTTTTATACCTATAGTTTGACATCATTTGGCATGAACGCCGTGCCGTTTTCATGCATTTCCAAGCTCTAATAGGGAGGTGTTCTTTTTTTTTTGAGAGGTTGGGAGCTGTTCTTAGTTTCATGTTTTTCTAGAGAACTAAATTAAAGTACATTTGTTGATTGTTCTGTCAATACAGTCTGTTATTTAAAAGTAATGAACATGAAGTATTCGTTCATTCAGTTTGATCTATTTCTCAATTTTCTTTTATTTCATTTGTAGGTACACATCGTAGACCTGCTGAAGTACTCGGGCAGGTCCATATTGCTTCTCGGATTCGCGCTTCTGAATCTCTTTGGGCGTTGGCCTATGGAGGACCAATGGCATTACTTCCGCTTACAGTAAGCAATGTGCAAAAGGAAAGCTTAGAGCCTGTTATTGGTGACTTTTCTCTTTCTCTTGCGACAGCTTCACTCTCTGCTCCTATTTTCAGAATTATTTCAAAGGCTATTGAGCATATTGGAAATAATGATGAGTTATGTCGTACGCAAGGACCTGAAGTTTTGTCACATATCTTACATTACTTGCTTAAAACACTGTCTGTTCTGGACCTTGGTAAGAAAACCGGATTGAGTGACGAGGAACTCGTTAATGCAATTATTTCTCTTTGCCAGTCTCAGAAGGAAAATCATGCTCTGAAAGTGAAACTTTTCACCACTTTGTTGCTGGATTTGAAAATATGGAGTTTGTGCAACTACGGTTTGCAGAAGAAGCTTTTGTCTTCACTTGCAGACATGGTCTTTACAGAATCATCCGCAATGAGAGATGCTAATGCTCTACAGATGCTGCTTGATGGATGCAGAAGATGCTATTGGGTTATTCGTGAGAAAGATTCTGTTAATACATTTTCTATACATGACATGGAAAGACCTGTTGGTGAAGTGAATGCTTTGGTGGATGAACTCTTAGTTGTTATTGAGCTTCTAATTGGAGCAGCTTCTCCTTCCATTGCCATTGAAGACCTTCATAGGTTGATAGGATTCTTGGTCGACTGCCCTCAACCAAATCAGGTTCGTATAATCACCAACTGCAAAGCAGTTATTTTCTTTATTTTAACGACTCCTAAAATTTAGAGCTCTTTTGTCACTGCCTAGATTATAATTGCTGCTTATTAGTTGTCTTAATATATGGGCTTGCAACCAGTCCACTAATTCAATTGGTGTACTGTGGTAGAGATGCTAATGTTTTTGTCTGGACTGCAAAAAATTGGCCATTTTTATATGCCTGAAAAATCTGGTCATCTTTTCTGTTGCAAGTTGAATGAACCATACTAATTTTCAGTCTATCTGAATTGACCAGGACATTATGGATCATGAAATAAACCGAGAAGTCATCTAAGACAAACATGATATGGTTGTCTTTCAAAATCCTTTGGCACCCTTGGAAACACCCTTGTTCCTTTTCTGTTTCTTTTTCTATTTTTGAAGCTAGATGTGCTCTATGACCTCATAGATGATGTGATATCAATAAACTGTCTGACCGATACTGCTATTTTGTGAAATTGTCCGATCCCTGACTAGTCCTATCTCCAAGGTTTAATACAAAGTTTCTATGATTTGATTCCTAGGTCTTGTAAAGTTCTTCATGATTCTGCATTTAAAATAATTTATTTCCAATTGAATGAACAAGGAAAGAATAAAAGATCAATCTTTCTTGGAATGGTTTTTTATTTGTAATTTTGTGCAGGTTGCAAGGGTTCTCCACCTTATATATCGGTTGGTGGTGCAACCAAATTCTTCTAGGGCACATTTGTTTGCTGAATCATTTATTTCCTCTGGAGGAATAGAAACATTGCTCGTTCTTCTGCAACGAGAAGCCAAATTGGGTAATCACAATGTGTTGGAGCATTTCAACTCCAAAGTTTCCGAGAATGTTCAAGATGCAAAAGTGGAAGTTTCGATTGATGGAAAAGCACAGGGCGAAGATACACAATCTCTTGAACATTCATCCCACGAAGAAAGCTCATTAAAATCTTTCCAAGGTGATGCAATTTCCACGAAGGAATCCTTATTAGCGAAAATTGAAAGAATGCATTCCCCTACCGAGAATCAACTTTTAAGAAATCTTGGAGGGATAACTTTTTCTATAAGCGCTGACAGTGCCAGGAATAATGTGTACAATGTTGACAGAGGTGATGGGATAGTGATTGGGATAATAAATCTGTTGGGTGCATTAGTCACCTCAGGCCATCTGAAATTGGGTTCACAAGTTTCTAATTCTAACTTCTCGAGCAGTTTCCATGGAACCAATATAATAGATGATGGCAGTACTATGTTCAGTGATAAAATTGCACTGTTACTTTTTTCCCTCCAGAAGGCTTTTCAGGCAGCACCACGGAGACTAATGACTACAAATGTTTATATGGCATTGCTTGGTGCATCGGTATGAACATTTTCTTTTTAGTACTGGTCTGGTGAACCATTTCTTTGTTTCAATGCATTAAATGACTAGGTATAATTGCTCTATATTGTATCATCACTCTTTGTGACATGCTTTACCATGGTTCATTTTTGACGGCATATGCATTTTTGTTAATAATGGTCATTTTGTCAATGGAGTCTGGTAGAATTATTATATTTATATTTTTTTATGTTCCGTAATGCTTAGGGGTACTTATGTATTTTTCCTCTTGTGCTCTCTATCGTTTTCTCTCTATATAATAAATCCTAACCCTACGGAATGAACTACCGATTCTCTTTTCTCCACGTGGTATAGAGCAACAATCCTAGACTGGGGTTTTGACCTAAAAATTTCTGCCGCCACCTCCAAGCCTCGTAGGAGCTTGCGCGAGCCCTTCTCCAGCACCTAGGGCCCCATGAGAGACCCTCCAATCTTGCCAAGGAGCAACAACATGCGCCACCGCCCCTTCCCAGGCACTACCGGCTGCTGGTGCTCTGCTATAGGGTGCCGCCGACACCTTCTAGGCACCCTCACAGGTGCTTCCGGCCAGCAACTAGCCCTTAAAAGTGCTACCAGCTGCTCTTAGGTGCAGCTGACCGCCAATACGTGCTGATGGGCTGCTGTTTGGTGCCGCTATCACCCCCTAGGCATCCTCACGGTTGCCGCCAGCACAACAACCCCCTACTGGTGCTGTCGACCACGTTGCAAGCCCAACAACTCTTCTGAATCGTTGCCAGGGTCCCCAAGACCCACTCGATCTGCTGTTTGTGAGATTTCAGCCATTCTTCATGGGCAAGCATGAGTTTAGGGCATCTTTTAACCCTTATATGCATTTCTTAATCGATCACAAGATCTCCTTCATCTTTCAAACCACCATGACACCTACTTCTTCTACCGAGACGAGGCCCTTGTCCACAAACATGATGGCACAAGGCATTACTATCAAACTCAAAGGCACATCAAATTATGTGCTCTGGTCTCGATCATTTACGGTGTTCATCGGTAGTCGATGGAAACTCCACATCCCGACTCAAGATCTTCTAGATGAAAAGGATAAGGCGTACGACAATTGGCGGATAGACAACTACTTGGTTATAAACTGGATGACCAACAATATTGAGGCTCACATTACCTCAAATCTCCTTTACAAAAACACGACCAAGGAAATGTGGGAGGATCTCGAGCAGACATAATCCCAGAAGAGGACGAAGTCATGACTTGCGGACATTTACAGGTGAACCATTTCTGCATCTCAGGGTGGCTCCAGTCTCGTTGCGTATTACAGGCATCTCTCCAGCATCTATGAGGAGCTTGGAATATTTTAACCCTCATGCCGCACCAAACATGTACAAGAGCTATCTGATTGGCAGGTATACCGCTTTCTTGATGGCCTGCATTCTAAATACCAGATAGCGAAGGAACACTTTCTTATTTCTGACACACTACTAACAATGAAGGCCATCTTTGGCAGACTTGAGGAACTCAAGACATCTGCTGCCTGACCTCCCATCTTACCTTCAAGAGAGAACCTTGTACACATCGTCTCATATGAGAGAGGATGCATATATGACTTTTGAGGAGGACGTAGTCGTGATTCCAGCTGTGGTCATGGACGAGAATCCGGATGAGGTCGCTTTGACGATCCCGGGATCTGGGTTACCTGTTTACACAACATTCACATGTAAATTTTTGATTGATCGTACTAAGTTACAAAAATAAGAGAATTTTTAGCGATGGAATGACATTCATACTTTATTTAACCATTCACATCAGAACACGTGTCACTGCGGAAACATTTGCATTTATAATCATATAGCATTACATGTATCATTGAGAAACATTTTCATTCTGTACATGTATCCCAAAATATAAGAGAAGAGAAAGAAAAGCACGAGAGAGTTACACTATTTATATAATGCTATAATGTGTATCGTCAAAAATGTCTGAACCTTCGAAGCTAAAAGTCCAACCGTCAGACTACTGTGTCTCAAGCGCCTTCCCTGCCATTCATGTTAGGAACAAGAGGATGTCAACAAATGTTGAGTACACTCATCTCTATTAAAAAAAGAATAATTATTTAAGTCGTTACAACTTATCCATAGTGATGTATAATTACTAAAGGATCAATTGGTGAAGATTATTAGTCACAATGATCTCAGAAAATCATAGATCGATTCAATTATATCAAAATTATTTATCTAAGAATATGTGACCTAGATATTGACACCCTAATTCTATAATTGGATGATAGTTCTATATGGTTCAACTATTTGTTGGCTTCTAAGAGAATGGTATCTATTTCCTAGTATTTGTATTGAGAACATCGCTTTAAAGTCATGAGATTTGGGGACTAATAATTGATCTAGATTTAGAGTCCAATTCTCATTTAAATTCTTAAAAGCATAAAACTGGAGCATATTCTTAGGTTTGAATTTAGGTTACAATTGCATACCATTCACCCTCAATTTCTCATCTTTCGAACATGTAATCTGTAGCCAATTAGTGGTATGAAATTACTACTAATTTCATGCCAATTTACCTCCAAATCTTCAAATTTTAATCATGAAATCAAGCATAAACAATGGCTTGAATTTAGATCAGATTCATGCTAATTTAACCCCCGAATCTATAAATTTTAATAATGAGATCAGAGCATAAACAATGGTCTGAATTTAGATCAAATTCATGTCAACTTAATCCCCAAATCTTAAATTTTAAGGCATGAAATTAGTAGCTTAACAATGATTTGAAATTATCAATTGCATGCTAAATTACCCCCAATTCTTTCATTCTTAAGACATGAAATCAGTAGTTAATTAGTGATCTGCATAATTTATACATTCATTATAACATATTGTGTGTGGTATATAGAATCTACACATTCGTTATTCTTCAAACCATCCTAACAATTGGATATATCTGCTCATTTCTAAGTGAGGCATTGTGCTAATATGTATTTCTTTGGTGGTAAGACTTGGAGCATCGAAGCCCTACAGATCTTGACAGACAGACTCGTACCATTTAGTAGGGGAACATATACTAGATTTTGCATTGACATCCATGACCACCTCTGCTTCTACTTAACCATGAGGCAGGAAAAAGAAATACTAGAAACATACAACCACACCAAAAGCAGATTTCTATTCAATTCCAAAGATATAAAACTAAACAAATCTTGAGGGGAATGTTTGACTGCAGAGAGAGCAATACTATTGCTCTCCCTACATAGAAAGCGTTATATAACTGCCAATATCTAAACATATACAGACCATTTTCTTAAGGAACATAGATGGAAAGATATTTCTTGATTTGAGGGATAATGAAGGAATAAGAACTTCTTGTTGCCCTCTCTTCTTTTAGATCTCTTCCTTTTGTCTTTGTTGTCTAGCAATAGAACCAAAAATTAATAACCATGAGGAAAGTTCAATGTGAAGGAAAAAGGGCAAATTGCCCATTTTCCTTTTAGCTCAAAATCCTAATTCATGAAACGGTGAATTCAACTTATTCTTTTGAAACTGATCTCACAAAATCGAGTATTTCTCTCTCTCCATTCCCAACAAAAAAACTATGCAATCACATTAGGGATCTATTTATTTCAAAGAAATTGTTAGAGTATTTGGAGCATGCGTCACTTATGTAATAGGTGGGTAAATGGATCCCTCCAAGATCCATTTACCACACCACTGAGTTTAGTCCCATACCGCCTAGTGGTGGGACTTGGAGGCCCTGTAGAAGCTATATAAAGAACCCCAGGCCTCCTGTAACAGATGAGAAAGTCAATAGACAAACACGCCCCGTTGAGGGCTTCTCCCGTGGTTTCATCCCGCTCCTCACGGAGTAGGGTTCCACGTAAAATCCTGTTCTTCTTATTCTTTATTTATCTTTTTCCATGTTACGCTTCCGCTTCCGATTTTCTAACATGGTATCAGAGCGGGTCGATTCTCGTGGATTTCAAGTTCTTAGATTGTCGAGGTTTTTTTTTGAAGATTTGTTGTTCTTGTTCTTGTTCGAGATCGATTCTGGTAGAGATCTGTTCATGTTTATGTTTGGGGTTTCTGGAACCCTAGCAAGTAGGCTGATGCGAGTTCCCAGTAACCTTTGGCCGCCTCCACGCTTCCAGCCGCATCACGCCAGCAGTCCCATTGCCTCCCTCCGACGATCAAATCACGCCAGCAGTCCAGGCGCGCCTCCAGCACCCCCACGTACTGCAGGAGAACACCAAGCGGCACAGGCCGAAATCTCCTCGGTCCGGTTCTCCAGAACCCTAGGTCTGTCCCCATGCCAGGCATCATCGACTTCAACTTCCAGTCAGCGTTCAAGGCCCCGCGTACCCGCAGGTTCCATCGCCAACACCTTCTAGCGTAAGGGCTCCAGGCAGCATATCGCCTTCAAACTCTTCAGGCGGTGGTCTTGTGCTCAGCATCAGTCCAAGAACGTCGCCATCGCGCTCTGCCCCTTCCAGCGCATGAGCTCCTTCCCCAGCGGCGCCCCGCCGCTCAACACCTTTTTCAGCGAACTCAAGTCGTACCTCTTCCTTATCATCTCCGCGTTCTGCACCATCGCCACCAGTATCGACAGCGTCCGCGCAGCATCTCACCCAGTCCCAGGCGGCGAGCCGTACATCCACAAAGCAGGCGGCCCTACGGCTCCAGGCCATCGAGAAGCCCAACGGGGCTCCCGCTACATCTCCACCAGACCATCGAGAAGTCGAGAAGCCTAGCGGCGCATCCTCCAGGTCGCAGGCAGCGCGCAACCATCCTCGTGCCAGCTCTCTCCCCGAGAGCGACCCCAGGCAGCGGCTCCCCCGTACCTATCGGGGAATATGGAAACATTTTACGAGGGGTATCCTCGTGTTGGGAACCCTAACGGGCCCCTTTAAAAAAATCTTTTTGGGCTAAATGAGCCTTGTCGAGTTAAGGGCCTATTTTAAAAAAAAGTGAGGAGTCTGCTGTGACAAAAAAAAAGGGGGAGCCGTGGGTCATTAGTGAAAGAAGGTGGGCCTAAATGGGCCGCATTTGGTTTAAAAAAATATATATGATGATTGAGAATTTGGTCAATTCAAAAAAAAAGGGCACGTACATTTGAAAAAGCCGTACGTTGTTAAAAAAACCGCGTACAAAGAAAAGTCGTACGCAATTAAAAAAAAGAAGTTGCAAAAGCCGATAAAAAAATCAAACGGCTTATAAAAAAAATGAATGAAAAAAATGATGAATGTTTTGAAAAGCCGACAAAGTTGTGATCGGCTAAGTGTTTGTTTTTGTCCCCATCATTGTTGTCTTCTCCCAACTTGGTCGACATCCTTGTTTTCCGACAAGTATGGGAGAAAGGGGGAGTGTTAGAGTATTTGGAGCATGCGTCACTTATGTAATAGGTGGGTAAATGGATCCCTCCAAGATCCATTTACCACACCACTGAGTTTAGTCCCATACCGCCTAGTGGTGGGACTTGGAGGCCCTGTAGAAGCTATATAAAGAACCCCAGGCCTCCTGTAACAGATGAGAAAGTCAATAGACAAACACGCCCCGTTGAGGGCTTCTCCCGTGGTTTCATCCCGCTCCTCACGGAGTAGGGTTCCACGTAAAATCCTGTTCTTCTTATTCTTTATTTATCTTTTTCCATGTTACGCTTCCGCTTCCGATTTTCTAACAGAAATCAAATAATAGGGTTTTGAATTTATTTTTAAATTCATGGAAGGCAACAAAAGGGGGGATTGTACCTCTTTGATATTCAAATTTGGAGGAAAATTTTGGCTTTCATGCAACAACTCCAGGAGAAGAAAGGGGGCAACAACTATGGCTCGACTTGCTTCGACAATAACAATGGTTGTTGCAATGGCAGCATCATCAAGAGGGAAAGAATCGCCCTTCGGTAGAGGAAAAGAAGGGAATTTGGGGGAATAGATTGAGAAAAGAAAGAAGGGAGAGGGGGTTGATATTAATAAGGAGAGGAGGAGACTTGGTTTTAATAAGTGGAGGAAATTTGGGGTCAAGTATTGGGCTGTACTGGAAATTGTAATTTTTTAAAACCTTAATCTCCAACTTATTTGGATTATCAAAGTCATCCCCGTTTCTACCCGAATCTCTGATTTAGATGAAGAATAGCTCGTTTTGATCGTATCAGAATGATGATCAAAATGAGTATATTATTCATATACTTCTGATCTAAGATGAATTCAGAAATTGGCGAAATACGGTTTTGATTTGCGATCAAAATTTACGATTTTAAATGGTCAAACAACCTCCGATTGACGAACAATCGATTTTGTTGGTTTTGTTTCGACTATACGAATTTTTTGACGATCTCAGTTTATTTTTGCGGTTTCGATTATGTCACAACTTTTCTGATGACATGCTTTACGATGCATACGATTTTCGGTCGATTGATCCCAAATAAAAATTGATTTATGATCTATAGATCAATTCAGATCATTTAGTATCGATCGATAGTTTTATCGGATCATATGGACCCTAATCGGGTCGGATTCGGATATCCAAGTGCTACAAATACAAAAAACCTCAAAGAGAGTCTTGTCCTCGAGACTCGTGTTAATGCTACTATATTTTTTTTCTAGATTTCTATTATGATTTCTTACCATAAAAACCTCAAAGGTTTTAAAATATAAAAACCTCAAAGAGGAAACTAAGCCACAATCTAAAAGATAAAATTTAATTAGGATTGAAATGAGAGTTACCTGAAAATAGTTGCGGGTATCTTGCCCGCATATCCGTTTCAGATTTCTAGGTTGCTTCTTTAACCCCTTGTCGGTGCCATAACACTCTGACCAAGGAAATCTCCTTGTTGCGAAGCTTTCTCATTGACCTATCTGAACCTGCTTTTTATCATGTGTCTAATCATGCTTTATATCTAGATTCTCGTTACTGTTGATATGACGAGGATCGTGAACATATTTCCTTAAGTTTGATACACGAACACATCATGTATGGTCGATAAATGTGGAGGAAGGGCTACTCTATAGACCACTTTCCTTATCCGACCAATGATCTCAAATGACCCAACATATTGTGGCGCCAACTTACCTCGAACACCAAATCTCTGTACTCCCTTCATGGGAGATAATCGCAAGAACACCCAATCTCCCACTTGTATTTAAAGGAATTTCATCAGTATGCATGATTAATTGAATCATTTTTTTTTGAGGCTCAAAAAAGGGGGAGACACACGATGGTGTTCACCCCAGTATAATTGAATCATGTTTGAAAATGAATTTAGAGAAGATGATCGAATTATCGAAACTCCAAATCTCTTCTCCGATGATTTGCATAGCTTTCTGGCAGCTCTGTGCTATCAGAAGCTTCTGCCTCATAAGGTCAACAACCCTCGCAGTCTCCTCCTGTAGATCCACGGAGTAAAGAGTATGATCACCTACCTCACGCCATCTGAGAGGTGTGAGGCATCTCCGCCCGCATAGGGCTTCGAATGGTGCTATGCCGATACTGGAATGATGACTGTTGTTGTATGTAAATTCTACCAACGGTAAGTGGTCCTTACAATATCCTTTCCACTCAAGAGCACATGTATGTAGCAAATCCTCAAGTGTCAAGATAATGCGCTCACTTTGGCGTCAGTCTACGGATGGTAAGCATAACTCATCTTCAGCTCTGTCTATAATGCTGACATAAACTGATGCCAATAGTGAGATGTGAATTTCGAGTCTCTGTTAGACACTACCTTTTTTTTGAGGCTCAAAAGAAGGGGGAAACACTCGTTGGTGCTCGCCCCAGAAATATATATAACTAAATTAAAAAGAAATGAGAGATACTTACATAGGGGGGGGGGTAGAATGGAACAGAAGGCGAATGGAAATACAAGAAGAATAACTGCCATAGATTGGCCATTAAGCTATGGAGTACACCAATCGAAGATAAATCGAGTACCCGAAATAATGACGTTTTCACGATAGAAACGCTGCCCCGAGAAAATAACCTCGTTCTTGGCAAGCCAAATGCACCACAACTGCGCGATAGGAGCCAATAGATCACGCCTGTCCTTGTCCCTGTTCGACCAAAGAGTCTCGCAAAATCCTTCGAGATTGACCGCTCGAGCCCAGGCCAAATCGTCCCAAACACCCGCAACCAAGGAGCAGCCAAAGAAAAAATGATCAGCGGTTTCGTCCTCATCGCAACATAGGGGGCATTAAGCACTGGTATGTGGAAAAAACTTGGCGCAACGATTGCGAGTCAACAACCTCCTTTGTCGAAGTAACCAAAGGAAGATGCCAATGCGCTCCGGCAAGCGCAAACCCCAGATGAGACCACAGTCACGCACAAGAAGAGAAGACGTAGGTGCAGGAGAAGGAAGCAGAGCCCGGTAGGCCTTCCTAGTGGAGAAGGAACCGTCCTTCCAGCGCCAATGATCCCCCTGCAAATTAGGCGTAGCAACAGTATTGAGAGCCGCCATCATCAAAACGAAATCATCCACCCGCTGCTCAGAGAAGTTCGCAGAGAACCGAGGGCACCAACGGCCATCCATCCAACACTCCGCGACAGACGCATGCCTATTCGACGCAAGTGCAAACAATCTCGGGAAACGCACCTGAAGAGGGCCCCCTCCCGACCAGTCATCCAGCCAAAACTTGAAGGATTCCCCCGTCCCCAGCACCAGTGAGAAAAACGCCACATTCCTCTGCAGTGCGGCCGAGACGGTGCGCCAGAACGGGGAGTAATGAAGTTGCAAGACCCCCCTTTGCAGCCCAAACCAGTCGCTGCCCAAGAGCACCCTTAGAACATTGGTGAAAAAGTTATCACCCTTTCCCCAGAGTCTACTCACCCATTTGAGTAGGAGGGCGTCATTTACCAGATCCAATCTCCGGACACCGAGCCCACCGAAACGTTTAGGCATGGACACCACATCCCAAGCGGCCAGATGCATGCCCCTACCATTCCCGTCCTTCCTCCCCCACAAGAAACGTCGCATACATCGCTCCAGACGCAAGCGAACCCCCGCAGGTATTCTCCGAACAGAGAAAATATACGTGTATAGATGAGAGCACCGATTTGAGAAGGATAAGACGCCCTCCCCGAGAAAGAAAGACTGCCCGCCAACCGGCAAGGCGCGACTCCACCCGTTCAGTGATAGCACGCCAATCCTTAGTTCTGGCCCGCCCCACCGATAAAGGAATACCAAGATAAGCAATTGGAAGGTCCCCAGGCGACGAACCGAGCAGCCGGCCGCAATCCTCCACCTTCGTAGGCGACAAGCCAAAAGGCACCACGTTGGATTTGGATACATTAATCGACAAGCCCGATAATTCACAGAAAAGAGCAAGAGTGTTGGCCATACCGGAAACCTCCTCCGGACCGCCCTCAATGAAGCAAATCGTATCGTCAGCGAACTGGATCAAGGGCACGCAAACATCCCCCTTGCGGAACCCATTAGTAAGGCCCGCGTCAATTACGCGGTACACCATTCACGCCAGCACATCAGAGGCCAACACGAAGAGGAGGGGCGCAAGAGGGCAGCCCTGACGCACCCCCTGCGAGGCTGGAAAGATCCACCAACCGGCCGACCATTGATCATCACAGAGAGCGAAGCCGTGGAGACGCATCTACGCATCCAAGAGATCCATAAGTTTGGGAAACCCCGTCTACGCAAAACAGACCACAAGAAGCTCCAATCGAGGCAATCATAAGCCTTAGCAAAATCAATTTTCCATAGCACCCCCTTCTTTTTTTCTTTTTTCCAATCCGCCACCATTTCGGACGCCACGACAAGGCAGTCAATGATTTGCCTCCCTTTTATAAACGCCGCTTGAACCGGAGAGATAAGGTCATCCAGAACTCGAGACAGACGCGTGGCCAAAATTTTTGCCACGATAAGGTAGATTCCATTAGAGACCGAAGTAGGCCGAAATCCTCAATACGCATCGCCGGTTCTTTTTTAGGAATTAGAACAATGTTAGCCCGATTGATGCGATCAAAGCCAAAGTTACCCGAACAAAATTCGGAGATGAATTCCATGACGTCCTCCGCAACAGTCTCCCAAAAGTCGCGATAAAAAGCGATGGAGAACCCATCGGGCCCCGGGGAAGAATCTTGATTTAAAGCCCACACAGCCGCTTTAGTCTCCTCCAATGAGATGGGACGAATAAGGGTGGCGGAGTCCGCATCAGAGATAGAGGAAGCGCCAAGACCCAACCAACGCCACCTACGCGGGGAAGAGTTTGATGAGGTACGCCTGAGGTGATCCACAATGGCGCGCCCCATCTCCCTTTCCCCGGCGATATGAACATCATTGATTGAGAGGGACCGCATCATGTTATAACACTTCCGATTGCTCGCCACCCGATGGAAGAAGGCAGTATTCACATCGCCCTCTTTAAGCCATTTTAACCGCGAGCGTTGACGCCATTCAATTGTTCTTTTCTTGTCCTCCTCTTGCACCCAAGCGAGAGCGGAATTGCGCTCTCGAAGTTCGTCAAGTGAGAGCTCACGCTCATTCTCCATCGAATCTAATTAGATGATAATCTCCTCCGCCTCAGCGTGCACAACTAGCTGCGCCTGCCTGGAGTTTCTTTTGAAGTCCGCAAGCACCCTCCTTAGCGAAGCCAGCTTCTGATCAAGTTTAGATGCCACGGAACCGGAGACGAGAACATGGGTCCAATGGTCCTGAACGACCTGTTTGAAGTTAGGTTCCAACAACCAACACTTCTCATACCGAAACAGCCCCCGAGGGCGAATACCATCCCCAGAGTCCCAAATTATAGGAGAGTGATCCGAGAACGATCGGGGGCGAGAGGAAACAGAGCAAAGGGGAAAGGACTCCAAAGACTTCCCATTAGCCAAGAACCGATCAATTCTAGAGCGAGAGGAGCTGTTCCTCCAAGTGTAGGAGATGTCGCTTGGAACCAAGTTAAATAGCGCCAGGGCATCAATTACATCAAGAAAATCCTGTGATCCCGGGTCGTGCCCACCCCCTGCCGCGCAGCCGATCGGAAGAATGGATGGTGACGTTGAAATCTCCCCCCAGGATCCAGGGGAGTCCCCCAAAAAAAGTAGCCGCGTCCCGCATGTCCTCCCATAATTCCCTTCTCAAAATATGTCACGTAGATGCGTAAATACACGAGAAAACCATCGGATCAGTGGAATCGACCCGGTTCAACGCAACCGAGATCATATGGCGGCCGACAAGCATGGAACTAAAGGAGAACGATTGAGATCGCCAGGTCACAAGGAAACCCCCGGCGGATCCAGCCGCATCCACCGCTCGAAATTCATCAAAGGGCCCAGCGCCAAAAGAACGCCACGTAAAATCATCGATCTCTTGCAATTTTATTTCTTGAATGAAAGCAACGTCGCAGCACCATTCTGAGAGTCGCGAACCCAAGGATCGACGCTTGACCAAATCCCCGAGTCCACGGACGTTACAAGAGAGAACCTTCATTAGAAACCTCCTTCGTTCCCCCCAAGACCTCCATCCCCAAGACCTCCTTCGTTTCCCCCAAGGCCGCGAAGGCCCGCAGCTTCCGCCACAGCCTCCCGCAAGGAGGCACAAGAGTGAACTAGCCGAGCGCCATGGCCAGCAATGGTGCGCCTCCTGTAAGTTGTCCCAAAACGTCTGAAGGAAGGGCCCTCCCCATCGCCTGTGAGGTGGGTTCCCGATGGAAGAATAGCAGAAGAGAAGTCCGCATGAAGCACAGGGGAAGTCCGCACCGGAGTCCGAGGAGTATCAAACAGCATAGAGTCCTGACCTGAGCCGGCATTGAGACGCAAGACCTCGAATTGAGCCATCAAAGAGTCGGGCGATATTGCCCGGGTATTCTGGTGAAAGGCCCGCGGCCAAGATCCGAACTGAACGGGTCCGCCTATCCACATGCTCCGGATACCCGCGAAATTACCCGAAAATCCAACAAACACGGGTGGAGCCGATCCAATCTGAGGAGAGAGAAGAGGCGAATCGACCTCGGGTATCCCTACGACAGGGAGACGAGAAGATGCAATCGATTGTCGCGGGACTCGAGAAGTCACCTCGAAGGTTCCCTCCACCTTGATCAACAACCCAAATAGAATTATGCCGCATGATGTCCTCGCATTCCTGTGACAAAATCCATAGAAATACTCTCCCACTTCCACTCGGGAATGGGGAGAGACTACAATAACCCAGGCGATCTCTTGTGCTCTGTCTTGATGAGAGAAATTCCTATGTAATGTAATTCGAAAATATTATTTCTCAGTTAAGCCAACATTTTTTCTGTCAATCCTATAGGCAAATCGTATATGATATATGCGCTATAGGGTGTCACATAGAATCTAAGCGCTTCTCTTTAGCGCGTAGACTCGATGCTAGGAATGAAAACGAATACAAATATATTTGTATTCGTTCGTATCCGCATTCGTCAAATAGAGGATATGGATGTCATTTTCTTGTATCTGGCCAATACGAATGCGAATACGAATGCAAATGTCCAACACTTGCCGAATACGAATACGAATATGAATATAATATCCTCAACTTTGACGAATACAAGTGTTGAAAATTTTGAGGATACGAATACGAATATTTATTTTTTGAAGGATACGAATACGAATACACATATGGATACGAATGTTCAAATTCTGGATGATACCAATATTTACATGGTATACAAATAAGTAAGTTTGGTAAGGTTTCTTTTATTATTTAATTTTATCTTTACGTTTTCTTTTATTATTTAGTGATTTTTATGTACATATTCATTATTAAAATATTTAATATACTTTTTATACAATTATGAACCTAAAATGTTTGTTGCTTTTAATTAAATTGGACATGCATAACATTCGTATATTAATTTGTATTCGTTTGCCAAATATCCGTATCCGAATTACCAATATTCGTTTTGCATTCGTATTCGTATTTTGAAGATATGATTTTACATTTTACACATTCGTGTGATATTTGTATTCATATTCATATCCGGATTTTAAAAAGGATGAGGATATGGTAACATCTATATTCGTATCCGTATTCGACCATTTTCATCCATACTAGATGCGCTTTCCATGCCTATAGCACATAGAATTCCTGCGTTATGCTCTGCAGTTCACAAAAAAATAAACAGAATGTGATGCAGGGACCAAAAAAAGAAACATAACATGATTCTCGAACCTTATCATCAGAGAAAAGATTTCCAAAAATATATCCACAAATAGGATATACCAAAGGCATTCATGTCTTACGTAATAGGTAAAGAGATGCACAAAAAGCCTCCATTGGATTGGAAAATAGTTCATCTTTAGATACCGTACAAAATATCTAATATACATTACATTGCCAAAAATCGTCATAAAATACATATTTATCTCTTCTTCCACCTTTGATAGTTTGTTTTTCCATATCTAAGATCAATTCCCTGTAATTGCCAACTTCCCATGCCTTCTTCATCGTCGAAGGTGGGCACGGTTGACAGGGTCAGTGCATCATACATATATTGAGTTTCTTCCACCCTTATGTTCTTTGCATGCGCTTGTGGAGTTGTCATCTCCGGTCACGAGGATCAATGATTGGTGTGGCAAATTGTGTCTCTAAAACATACTCGGAGACCTCATCCATATCCTGATTCATCCCCTACTTCGACACCATGCACAAAATCTTGCTGCCCTCTTCTACGACCTCGTCCATGACCCTCTTGTAGTTGATGTGCCCTAGCCCGACCTGTTCCTCTCCCACGTCCTCTTCCTCTTACTTGAACATGCTCTTGTTGCGCGTACTCCTTGTTCAAGGTCATATCATCTGCAAATTGAATGGCCAATGAAAGCTCCATTTCAGAATTTGTCTCCCCTGCTATGTCTCTATACTTGTAGTAGCTTGGATCTCTGCCTCCCATTTCCATGACAAGATCCCATCTCTGCATCTGGAAGTTTCAAATAAATTTGAAGTTAGATTGTTATAACATAGTGAAATGTATTTGAATTATTTACATTGTAGATGAATTATTTATAGACTCACATTGTATGCGACGATTGCACCTAATCTCCCCACATATCTTCTAGTGATCCGAAGATACCAATCCATGTAATATGGAGAGGAACTGACCCCAATGTATTGGTCTATGTGGAGAACTCTCTCGTGACGTGACACCCAAGTGGTGATGTGGTCAACATGTTTTTCTTTCCAATCTACATCCACCTTACCCCGCAAATCTATCACATATAACACATCATCTGTGTCGCAAGGAGATGTGATATTCTGACAACCGCTGAATTGACGTACGACGCAGTCTGGAAAGTAGTGTTTGACCTCATAGAAGTAGATGAGAGGAACATGTGACGTCCCAATATGTTGTCCATCGATGCAATAATGTGACGCCCTCGGATCCGGGCACCCGTTTACACCGCATTCGCAATACAACATTCACTAAACATCGTATTAAGTTATTGAAAATCAAAGGAATTTTTTTGACGCATGCGAGTAAAGAAGTTAGTCCAAAAGAGATTGCAACGGAAGTTGCGGATTGGTAGTTGGAATATTGGCACTTTGACTGGAAAATTGATGGAAATAGTGGATACGATGGAAAGAAGGAAGATTCATATACTATGTCTTTAAGAGACTAAATGGGTTGGAGAGAAAGTAAGGGAGATCGAGAAGACATGCTTTAAACTTTGGTATTCATGTAAAGATAAGGGTAGAAACGGTGTTGGAGTGGTTGTTCATAAGGATTTGAAGGATTGTGTGGTTGAGGTGCAAAGATTCGGGGATCAGATTATTTTGTTAAAATTGGTGCTTGAAGAAGAAATTCTGAATATAATCTCAGTTTATGCACCGCAAATTGGTTTATATGAAAGGACTAAACAAGCTTTTTGGGAGGATCTAGATAAGATTTTACAAGGAATTCCACAAAGAGAGATGATTTGCATAGGTGGAGATCTTAATGGACATGTGGAAAAAGATGCTTCAGGGTATGCTAGTGTTCATGGAGGACATGGTTTTGGGGATAGAAATGAAGAGGGAAAAGTCGTCCTGGATTTTGTAACAGCATATGATCTTTTCATAGCAAACACTCTCTTTAAGAAGAGGGAGGAGCATTTAATTACTTATAAGAGTGGGCTAACTAGAACACAGATAGATTACTTTGCGTTGAGGAGAAGAGATCGGATGTGTTGTAAGACTGCAAGGTAATCCCAGGAGAGTTTGACAACCTAACATCGCTTGTTAGTCTTGGATGTACAAATAAAAGGGCTGGTAAAGAAAAGGAGGGTTCCTAAGATCACTAGAACTAGATGGTGGAATCTTCCACTGAAGCAATCGAGCTTCAGGGAGAAGGTTTTAGAAGATTTATCTTGGGATTGTAGTGGAAGTGCAAATGAGATGTGGGAGGCAGTAGCATCTTGTACCCAAGGTTGCAAAAAACGGTTCATGCGGCTGTTTAAACGACCGTTTAAACTCATTCGGCCCTCGACCGAATGTATTACCTTTAATCGGCTATGTAAACGGTCAGACCGTTTAAACGGGTGTAATCGGCCGTTTACACGCCGTTTGAGCGGCCACGTTTTGCATTAAGGTTACATAAACCCTATATTGATTATGCTATCTACTTTGACATGTCACATTTGGATGAAGAAGTCATTGAAATTGATAATATCTGATCAATGTTGTGAATATGTGATTATATTTTTATAGTTTATTTATACTTTTTTATTAAATATATATACGTAATATTTTTTAATAATTTAAAAATATAAAACCGCATAGACCGTTTAATTTCCGTTTAAACTCCCGCATACCGTTTAAACAGTAATTGGTGACCCTACCGACTGTATACTGCATACCGTTTTTTGCAACCTTGCTTGTATCCGAAAGGTAGCCAAAGAGATGCTAGGCGAGTCAAAGGGAGGAGCCCCAGGTCAAAAGGAGGCTTGGTGGTGGAGTGAAGGGGTGCAAGAGAAGCTAAAAATTAAAAGAGCATGCTTTAAAGCTATGTCTAAGGATAGAATAGAAGAAACTATCACAAACTACAAAAAAACGAAGAAGGAAGCAAAAAAGGCTGTAAGCGAAGCTAAGTCGAAAGCTTATGAAGTTTTGTATAAAAATCTCGACTCTAAGGAGGGCCAGAAGGATATATTCAGGTTGGCCAAAGCAAGAGAAAAAAAGACCAAAGACCTCTCTCAAGTGAGATGCATTAAGGACGAGGAAGGTCACGTGCTTGTTACTCAGAAGGATATTGAGACTAGATGGAAGCAATACTTCCATAAACTTTTCATTGGGGAAGGAAATAGAGAGATCACTTTGGGTGATCTAGCTAGTAGTGAAAGTTACTTGAATCGTGCAAGCTATAGACGGATACAAAGAAAGGAAGTAAAGGAGGCTTTGAAGGTTATGAGACTTGGGAAAGGTGTAGGACCGGATGACATCCATGTAGAAGTATGGAAAGTTTTAGGTGAGTGCGCGTTTGACTTGGCTTACGAATTTATTCAATGTTATTTGACGAGGCAAGAAAATGCCTGAAGATTGGAGGAGTATCGTGGTGCCTTTTTATAAGAATAAAGGAGACATTCAAAATTGTTCAAATTATAGAGGTTTCAAGCTGATGAGTCACACTATGAAAATTTGGGAACGTGTGATCGAGAGAAGGTTGAGGCAAGTTTCCAACGTCAAAGAAAACCAATTCGGGTTCATGCCAGGTCGCTCAACTATTGAAGCTATCAATTTGTTGAGGAGAACAATGGAGATCTATAGAGATAAAAGTAAGAACCTCTATATGATCTTTGTTGATTTGGAGAAGGCTTATGATTCTGTCCCACGAGAGATATTGTGGAGAGTTTTGGAGAAGAGACAAGTGCCTGTCCTATACATTAACCTCATAAAGGACATGTATGATAAGGCTTTGTCTTGTGTAAGGACCCCGTCTGGGAAGACTCGCTATTTTTACATCAACATTGGTTTACATCAAGGTTCTGCTTTGAGTCCATTTCTTTTTACTTTGATTATGGACGAGTTGACAAGTCACATTCAGGATGAGTTACCTTGGTATATGTTATTTGCTGATGATATTATGTTGATTGACGAGACTAGAGATGGAGTAAATGAGAAGCTTGAGGTTTGGAGACATGAGTTGGAGAGTAAAGGATTTCGTATAAGTAGGGCTAAGACAGAATATATGGAGTGCACCTTTGATGGAAGCAATGGTGAAGGAATTGAGGTGAAGATTGGTGATGATAACATTCAGAAGAGAGATTCTTTTAGATATCTGGGATCTATTTTGCAACATGATGGGGAAATTGATGGAGATGTTACTAATAGAATAAATGCAGACTGGCTAAAGTGGAGAGGAGCCTCTGCTGTTCTCTGTGATAAGAAAATTCCTTTAAAAATTAAGGGAAAGTTTTACAAAGCAGCCGTGAGAACTGCTTTGCTCTATGGATCTGAATGTTGGCCTGTGAACCATAGACATGTGCAGAGAATGGCTGTAGCAGAAATGAAAATGCTAAGGTGGATGTGTGGACACACACACACGTAAAGATCGGATTCGGAATGAAGCAATCAGAAAGAAAGTTGGTGTTGCTCTGATCGAGGATAAGATGCGAGAAAACCGCTTAAGATGGTATGGTCATTTGTAAAGACGATCAGTTGATGCACCAGTTATGAGATGCGAGTGTTGGGATGTTGAGCCGGCTAAGAGAGGGCGGGGACGACCCAAGAAGTGTTGGAAAGAGACCATACAAAGGGATCTTTGTTTTGTGGATATATGCCCGGGATTGACCCAAGATAGATCTGAATGGAGGCGAAGAATCCATGTAGTCGACCCTACTTAATTGTGGGAAAAGGCTTTGTTGTTGTTGTTGCATATGACATTCAATCCATATTCACAACCACAAAAACAATAAATACAAGTGCCATTAACATTCCATTTCATTAACTTTCATAAATATATACATGTACAAAAGGGCTGACAATACATACATGTATCCCAACAATCTGATTGAAGAGAAAAAGGGAGTATTTACATCATAACAGATCAAAAACTGTAACAAAAGAAACTGTACTGTTTAGAATATACCCGATCGCTAGGAATCATCAACCCGCTACTATGTTGCAGGCTGCTTGCCTGCCAAAACATGGAAGGTAGAAGAGGCGTTAGCGAGCGCTGGTACTTCCATATGTCATATTATTAAAATAAGTAGGTAGTTAAAGTGGTTGCAAAAGAAACAACTAGAAAGGCATGATATTTAACTTTTAACAACTAACTGTATTGAAAATGTTTTTCTAGCTACTCTGAAGGTATTTCCCATGGGAAAAGACCCAACATTTTCCTAATATAACATTTAAAATAATAGTTGACAGCCCATACTTATATATTATTCTTTTGTCATTTAGATCTCATGTTTATTGGTCTTGATGATGGGATGGGAGATTCAATCTGGTTCTCAATTCTATCTAACTTTTCGAGTCTAGTGGATAGTATGTGGTATTGGTTGTATGTGACCTCACACTATGACTCTAAGGCGTGAAGAGTGCCCTAGGTTGGGGTGCCTCCATAGGCATGCGGTGTTGTGTAGTGCGTCTTAAGTTCCCAACATGTCCACTAGCTTATAGGAATTTTGAACCCAATTTATAGTTAATTCTAACCAACTCAACTTATCATTGATTTCATCTCTTAACCAAGATACATTATAACCCAATCAACTTTGATTGTAACTCCTCCAAACCTCAACTACAACCGTTTCAGATCTACCCACGTTAAAACATTCTTGTTTTTCATGTTTATTGCGCTTGATTGATTTACCGCTTCCGTGTTTTTGTTTCAATATGGTATCAGAGCAGGACGATTCTCGAGAAGAGTATGGATTTCTTAGATTATTCATGTTCATTGAGTTCCAGCTTTGAGGGTTTTCTTGAAACCCTAGAAACATAGGCCAAGGCTTCATTCAGTCCTATACCATCATCAATAGCCCTTGATGGCCTCGATCAGGCCATCTGCAACTATTTGAGAACCCCCTCCAAGCACATGAACCTCCAGCCAAGGGTTCCACGATGGGACCCCTATCTCAAGCATATGGTTCCACTCTAACATCTCTCATGCCCAGGCCGCTCCCCATCTCTTAAGCACGCAGGCGGCGTGCATCTCACATCCTCTCCTGTGACGGAGCCCCTCAACTCTAGGCTGCGCACAAAAAAAAAGAAGGCCGATCACGGCCTCACGAAGTACCAACTTAAAGTCCAGACGACTCTTCTTCTTGCCGCGTCACCTCGGCGTTGCTCCAAGCATCGAAGCCCCAACGATCTCTCCCCGCAAGCAACCCGACGACGAGCAAGTCCCAAGCCACCTTCATTCTGCTAGGGCTGGCTATTGAGTCATGGCTCGATGAGCCAGGCTCGGGCTCAGCTCGATAAGGGCTCGTGAGCCTGGCTCATTAGGATATTGAGCCGAGCCCGAGCCAGAATTTTAGGCTCGATAGCTTAACGAGCTGAGCCCGAGCCGAGCCTCGCTCGGCTCGATAACTCAATAAGGGACTCGATAAGGAATATGTATACATATAATATTTATATATAATACGAACAAAATAAAAGTAGCCCTTTGCAAATTTTCCTCCACTAACTTTGCCCCTCCCATGAGCCACGAGTCATGACCCAATTCTCAAAATCACATTCCCGCCGACACATTTGCCCTCGGCCCACACATTATAAAATTAGTAATTTTTTCTTTTTTATTAGCGAATAGAATGTTACAATACATATTATAATTAAGATTTTGTACACAACTTGGATAGTGGCCTGCTGGTAAGGAACACAGTCTTAGATAGAGCAGTTCTCGAGTTCGAACCCGTGCAAAACACTTCTCCACCAAAAAGTACCCATTTTCTTTAACGAGCTTGCCTTGGGCTTGAGCCCAGACTGGGCTCGATAAGGAGCCCGGGCTCGATAAGGGGCTCGGCTCAACCTTATCGAGCCCGAGCCAGCTCGATAAGGGCTCGAGCTCATCGAGCCCGAGCCCAGCTGGGCTTATCGAGCCCGAGCCCGAGCCGGGGACTGGCTCGGCTCGTTGGGCTCGATAGCCAGCCCTACATCCAGCAGTCCCATGCTGCCTCGTCCTCCCATGACGCATCTCCAGGCCGCCTCGCCCACCAGCGATGCCCCCTAGGCAACCTCGCCCTCTCGCGGTGCACCTCCAGGCCACCTCGCCCACCAGTGGTGGCAGCAAGCGCCTTCTCATCTCCAGCGGCGGCAACATACACGTGTGATGCTCCCTCCAGAGCGGAGTTCCAGTTCACTCGGCAGGCGGCGCAGATCAAAGGCCCCCCATTGGGGGCGGCAGATGTTTGGGGCAAGAGGGGTTCCCACGATGGGAACCCTAGGGCCCGATGGCCTTTGTTTTTTTTTCAGGCTACTTATTTCAAAGCCCCAAGTGGGTCGTATGATGTAAAAAATAGAAAAGAGGAGAGGGTGAGGGCATGTTCATTTGGGCCGAGTATTAAAAAAAAGGGGTAAGGGGGCTCGTTGCAGCAAAAAAATTTATGAGAGGCCTGGTTTCCGAGTTAAAAAAAAGAGATTTTTTTTTGAAAAAAAGGGAGAGAGAGAAAAAAAAGAAAAAGAAAAGAAGAAGGGAGTAACAAAAAAAGGAATGACTATAAAAAATGATGATTTGAAAAAAAATACAAATAAAAAAATGCATTTATCTTTATTTTCCCAACTTGATTCACACTCTTATTGTATAAAGTATGGGAGAAAGGGGGAGTCGGAGCTAAATTCTTCAGAACATCTGCACCCCCACGACTGACAAACCGACACTCTAGATTTCTATAGATCATCCATCTTCACTGAGCATCGACTTCTTCGTCAGGGTGTATACTTCTTTTACGACTCGATCAGTACCTTCTCCAGACACGACAGAGATATGTTCCGGTGTCCTGATATCGCAACGGTTCTACATGCATGATAGAGATACGCTCCGATGACCTGAAAGCCGCAGACTCGTCATCGTGCGTGGTCTTCTACCAGCAACAGACATATGTTCTTCTTGTGATGTATCGTGTGAAGATGTGTTGTACACTTTCTTTTTGTTGTAAGCTGTAGCTTTCTCAGCTCGAGCTTGAGGGGGAGTGTTAGAGAATGTAATAGGTGGGTAATTGGATCTCACCATGATCCAATTAGCCCACTCATGTTTAGTCCCACATGGATGAGCGGTGGGACTTCAGTTTGTCTGAGGGGCTATATAAAGAGCGCCTCACCCCTGTGCTCATTGAGAATTCTAATAGAATATCCGCTCCTTTGAGGGCTTCTCTCGTGGTTTCATCCCGCTCCTTAGGGAGTAGGGTTCCACGTTAAAACCTTCTTGTTCTTCATATTTATTTCTCTTGATTGATTTACCGCTTCCGCATTTCTATTTCAACACAAACTTTTAGCGGGAACCCTTTGCATCAATTAGATAATGTGAATTTAGCTGACAAGTAATTGTTATCATGTATATCATCGTAAAGTAACACAGTGGCTTTATTTTGTTCTACAATAGTGTTGCTTTCTTTTCCCATATCTTGAGGCTAGCCAACCATGCAGATCAAATGCACCTGCTTTTACTAGAATTTTCTAGTTTTTAGCTATTTCTTTCATACATACATTTCTACTTGGCTTACATCTCTCACTATATCTTGCATTAACGCAAATTTAGATTGATTAGAGCACTTGTGCTGAAGTAAGACACTTTCTGGAAACCAGACTGATCTTGCTAATTAGATGTTCCAAACATGTAGTAATGTCGTCAAACTGTATATGATACTTTCTAAACTATCTTGTGAATGCAAAAATGTAGTGTCTCACTAAAGTCAAGTGGTCTTCCTTTATCTACAACAACAGCAACAAAGCCTTGCCCACATGAAAAAGGGTCGGCTAAGTAGTGGTCTTCCTTTATCTTTTCAAATAAATTCTTCTCACTGATGCTTTGCATAGATCTTTCTGTACAGAAACAACTTCCAAATTTCAAGTAAATGTCTGTGCTATAATTTTTAAGCATTTTGTAGGTTTGTGATTCGAGTCATATGGCAATAGTAGGAGCTTGTTATGATGTGGTGTGATGTGCAGACAATTGTGTTTTTGTTGACCTTATTTTCTTTTGCAATATTTTACTGTAGTTACATAGTTATAATTGAACTACCAGTTATGGCTTTTGCGTTTCTTCAAGTGTTGTGGTTGGTGAAGAATGCTGCCAGTCTTCAGGGCGAACAGTTCTATGTAGAAAATGGTTTCTCATTAGTTATTTTTGTTTGATAATTGGCTGTTGTATTGTTTGTTCCTGATGTAATATGTTTTAAAGGTGAGCACCTAGCTAGGGTGTTCGCTCATCACATATTTGAAAAAATATTAATAATTTAAATACAACTTGTCAAACCTACTTCATATAGTCGACCTCAACTCCTAGCATGCAGTTTAGAAGGCTGCTTCAAGGAGATTTTGTCTTTGAATCCATCTGTTCAGAATCAAAACAGTTCACATGAAGATTCCAATGCAAGAATTCTCTCTTTGCAGGTGGAAAGATGACCCGCAAAATAAGTGACCTCTGCTGTCCACAGGAGCGTAGTGTTGGGTTTCTTGTAGGAAAATCGAGGATGTTCACAATTGAGGTGGTTGTTCGAAGAGGAGAAAGCAAAAGCTATCTGTGATGGTGCTTGTTGGGAAAGGCAAAAGGAAGAGCTTTCATGTTTGTAGGCAGACGAGAAACCAACAACTAGCTGAGATGGTGTTTGTTACTAGAGGAGAGAGGAAGTTCTGTCATACTTGTTGGGAGATCTTAAAGTGGGAGGAACACCATTAAAACTGCATGTGCCAGCTGCTTGTTGATGAAGACAGTCATCTTGTCCCCAGATGCATATGGCACACATTTGTCATCAATGCGCTTTATGTTCGTGCAATGGGTTACATGCCAACAGACAACAATCCAAACACATTGTAGGTGGAGGGTAACTTCCATCTACTTTTGGTCAAAACCCAATTCAAACAAACTCAAGTTTTCATTAGCTGCTAGCTACTTAATACAACCACCTCTGCCCAGGGTTGTAGTGGGTCATGACAAGGCAATTCCTAGAGAAAACCACACTTATGAACATCGATAAATAAAGATTCACAGATTTACCTCTAAAAAATGGTATAGCAGCCAGGTCTGTTTGTACTTTTGATGGATGTTCTATAATAGCAAGCTCAACATGCACGTTCCTTTGTATTAATTTAAACAAGTTATCATTCTTTATATAAATTCAATTTCTTGCTTCAATCATTTCCGTTGCCATTTCCCTAATATTAACAAGCGGAGCTAAAAAAAGTTTATTTTTTCAGATGAATGTATCTTCCACCGATGATGGGCTAAACCTCTATGACTCTGGTCACCGCTTTGAACATTCACAACTTCTTTTGGTTCTTCTCCGCTCGCTTCCATATGCCTCTAGGACTTTTCAAGTACGAGCGATACAGGTATGTACATATTTTATTGTGAAACTGTAAGCAGCGAAGACACTCATGTAATTATTTTTTTGAAATGCATGTAAAATATTTTTTAGATTTTGATCCATTTTTGTGGAGATTATCATTCTTTCTAATTAGTCTAGATAAGTTGAAGATAACTTATAATATATCATATTTCTTCTTCCACATGGGGTTATTTCCTGTTCAAGCTTCTCGTATGAGTTTTGGTATATTCGTCAAGTTTATTGTGCATTTCCTTCCCCTTTCTCGGTTGGTTGCTTTCTCGTGGTCCTCATAATCTAAGTGTTATCTGTAGTAGGCTTACCCTTTTATAAACTCAAACTCGAAGTTTATTTCTCTTTTTCTCCTACATTTTCTTGCAAATAGCCTTTGTAACATTATCCACACATCCGAGATTGTCTAGCTTAGTATCTCTATGTTCGTTGGGTTCATCATTTTCTCAAATTTTGTTAAATTTTTTGAACACTCCAATTCATTCAAGTTTTTTTAATAAGATAAATCCACTTAAATTTTTGATGATTAATCACGTGGACTTCCATCTTAAGCAGCAAAATTTCCCATTATAAGAAAGAGAGTATAATAGACCATATATGCAAAGCTTGCTTAGAGTACAAGTTTTCCCATGTTAAGTTTATCGAAATATGATTCATGTGAGTCAGTCTAGGATTGTTCAACTGATCGATGCTGCATTTTCTTATTGATGTTTATAGATTTCGCAAGTTGTCCTTTCTCAGATAATCCTTGCATATTTTTTCAGGATCTTCTGTTTTTGGCTTGCAGTCACCCGGAAAATCGAAGTAATCTCACTTACATGGAGGAGTGGCCAGAGTGGATATTGGAAGTTCTTATATCAAATTATGAGGTTATTTCTCATAACACCAATGAATTTTTTATTTCAAACCTTATGGTTATTTTATACTCAGTTTATTGCATTTACCTCATGGTGCCAATTTAGATCAAATATTTTTCATGCTTTGACATATTTAAAATTTAAAAAATGCATGTTCTCCTTTTTCTCAGATGGGATCTAATCGCCATTCAAATGGCCCAAGAATTGGTGATATAGAAGATCTCATCCACAACTTCTTGATAATTGTTTTGGAGCATTCAATGCGACAAAAAGACGGTTGGAAGGTTAACCTTGTCCTTGCCTTTTTTCTTTTCTTCCTGTGCATACTTAATTTTGGATTTTTGATGTTGTGTAGGAATAAGATGATTATAACAATAGGAATCTGTAATGCACTTGGTGGCATTATAGTAGTTTACATAGCCAACCTCACAAAAGAAGAAATGAAATGGCAAAATAAATCGTCACCATCATCTTGCAACGATCCACAAAAAAAAGGAAAACGTTCATAACCTTTGCTAACATTACCTTTTCCTTCTCTTCTCTCTTGTAGCCTATAAGTGTATTTAGGTTTTGATGGTGCACCTAGCAAATATCTATGCAATTTTTAACAAAAATTGGAGATCCGTAATTTGTCTAAATTTATATAAAACAAAAATAAAGTTCTGATGGACTCAAAGTAGTGATACAATGCGTTAAATCCCTTATTTGGGATTGGATATGCAAGGATCACTACCCACGGTTGGTAATCATCCAAAATCACGAAAGAAGGCATGATTTTTACAAGATCTTTCCACACATGCAAGATTTGCCCTCGATCTATCAAGAGGTCTACAACTCTTAGGGTGCGTTTGGTTGGCGGGTTAAGGCGGGTTAAACTGGTAGAGGGTAATTCGTTTTTGTGTTTTGGTGTTTGGATAGAGGGTTAAACTGGGGGTGGGTTAGAAGTGGGTTTGGGGTGATATGATTGTATTGGAATTTGAAAAAGTGAGTAGTTATTGTAATGTGATTGTATTGAAGTTTGAAAAAGTGAGTAGAAGTGGAGTAGTTTATAATTTTTATATGATATGATGGTATAATATATTATTTTTTGATAGGATTGATGATGTAAAATTAATTTATTTAATTTTTTTAAAAAAGGAATAAAGTGGGGCCCACGCAGGAGAGAGGGGAAGTGGGTTAAGGGGGTAAACCCCCCTAACCCTCGGGTAACCCGCTGGCCGAACGAGGCCTTAGCACCCCACTATATCATTGATGTATGGGATGATGATCTCCTCCATGAGCAGGGAGGAGAAGATCGAAGTGGAGTGTAGATGAACAACGGTGGCTTGGATGCCACATTGGCTTGCCCTAAAAGCTCCCTTCCTCTTCCCTTATATATGTGGTTAGGGGGGCAAATGATACGATGAAAGATTGAGGTGGGTTGCTCGTTGAGTGGATGGCCATGAATGTGCAAACCAATTGTCTCATGCATGCCACACATGCTTTGATGGGAGATGATGTCACATTGTGATCCACATCTCGTTATTGGGCCTTGGCACTTCGTTCCACTCAATTGGCTAAGTGATATCGATATTATACAAATGCAACCTGTTAGGTAGTATGAGAAGTTTACATATGTATATGTGAAAATTCAATTAGTTTTTGATTTAACGAAGACTCGCAAATCCAATGGGCAAAGTAGGGCTGAACGTGGACTTGAACTTGCTAAAAATCTTCCTAAACTTTGGCTTGAGTTCAAACAAGTCCACTCCGACTTGATTCGTTGTTGCTCGAGCCAAAGTGGAGCCCAACTAATGAGCTCTTTGTTTTCTTGTCCAACTTGATCCTTGTTAATGAGCACTTTATTTCCAAATCCCATTGATTCCAAACTTGATCCTTACAAATGAGCTCTTTGATTCCAAATTCACTTGATTCCTAGCCAAACTAGAGCCCAATTAACACTTTCGATGAGATATATACCAACAGTATAATACTAACCTTCTATTATGTTTTCGAGTGAGGACTCTACTTCTAGAGCTCTTTTTTTCCATACATGGATGATGTGGGATGATGTTCCATTATCACCCATATTTGTCTTGCCCAAGGGGCAAAAAAATGCCGGTCTAATGCTTGAACCCATGACCAACAGCTTTAAGGCTAAGCACAACATCCACCTACGCTACTGTTTTTGAGAAAGGAAAAGTCTGGAATCCCAAGATGGGATCCACCGCAACTTATATTATAAAACTTAAAAGAAAAAAAGGACGTACATCATGCTCCCATAAGATCCTTTTATAATTTTTATGATCAAGAAAGCACCTTACAATGCTCTAGCATGTTCTTCGAGTAGAATAATTGGCCTTGGAAGATGGCCTCATTTCTGCCACACTAGATTACCCACAAGTTCACAAATGGATAGGAACTGTCCTCATGGCCATTGCCGCACACCGATCTAATGCACCTTCAAAAGGTTACGCAACCTCTGTGCAAATCTAAGGAATGTTGTCCCTACACCACACCTGTGTGGATTGGGAACATGAGAAAAATAGATGGTCCACGTCTTCCGCCACTACCCCACATCTGTCACAAACTATCCTCAGTATGCAACAAATTTCAGTGATGACTCTTGCTAAAAATTCTACCAAGCTCGAGCAACCATAAACAAAACTTTACTCTATTCGGCACTCTGCTTCTCTTGATTATTCCCATATAAACTCTAAATCCTCATGCACCACTTCCCCATCCTCCACGAAGAAAAAGTAGGCCTTCCTCACAATGACACTCCCCCATCCCATACATAGTGGCCTTTGCTAGCTATTTGTCCTTCCACATGTGTCAACTCGCTTTGTAGTCAAAGAAGTTCTTCCAGCCTCTGATCAGACAAATCCGATGTGAAAAGAGGAGACCATGTTCCCTGATCCCACACATGACAGACCAAAACATCTTTATTGCGAGCCATACCCAAGAGATGTGGGAAACACTCCCCCAAGACTCTGTCTCCTGTCCAATCATCGATCTAGAAATGAAACCTCTCCCCATCCCCAAGAACAAGTCGCAGCTTGACCACCATCTCCTGGATAATCACAGTAATACCCTACTACAACGGGGAAGGAGTACGCCCCAACACATCCTCCAAGGACATGGAAATCCCATAGATTCGCCTCAGCAACCGACGATCAAGATCCTCAGAACACCCCCAAATCTGCACCACCCACTTTGCCATAAGCGCCTTATTTATTTCCTCCACTCACAGTACCCTTAAGCCGCCCTTCCTCTTTGCATTCGTAATCCCGCCCGATCAACAAGGTGGAGCTCCTTTTCTCGCTTTCGGTCAGACCAGAATAATCGCCTCATTAGTGATGCAATCTTTATGCGTACCCTTGCCGACAGGATTCTTGTGGAGCAGAAGATCGGTATAGCAGAGAGCACATGCTTCAGAAGAATCAACTCCCCCCGTCTAGAAAGCATGGACGCTTTCTAACCCGCCAACCTTCTTCCCAGCCTAGCCAAGATCGGTCGTCAATCAGAAGCCTTTAGCCTCCCAGCCACCAATGGGAGACCCAAATAAGTAATATGTAAGCTAGAAGTGGGGCACTGCAAAATTGCTGCCGCATCCTAGGCCTCATGGCTCGAAAGTCCGAAAGGGACGGTCTCGGATTTTTCCCTATTAATTTGAAGGCTAGAAACTAGGGGTGTAAACGAATCAAACCTGTGCGAACCTACCCGCGATCGGTTCGGTTCGTTTAGCATCATTAAAGGTTCTGGTTCGGTTAGGTTCGATAAGATGAAAATGATGTCATGTTCGGTTCGGCTCGTCCCTGATTCGTGAAGGTTCAGTTCGGTTCGTTTAAGGTTCGATTAGCAGTGAAACTCCTTGTAATCTAAGTATTTTGAGAATGTGGAATGATCACATCCCTTCAATATATCTTAATCAAGGGCCATGAACTTTTATGCATATACCTTATTTGCATCATGGTGCAAATTTCTCATTTCTCATATTTTTTTTGAGGATATAAATACATATAATATATATCGTGTATCGAACTTTTAACGAACCGAACCTGAGCGAACCTGTCATTTCAAGGTTTGGTTCGTTTAAATAAACGAACCCAAACCTATATCAAGGTTTGGCTCGTTTATTTTTTGAACCGAATTTGAATCGAACCTTTAACGAATCGAACCTGAGCGAATATCTTATGTGAGTTTTTTTGGCACCCCTACCAGAAACGTTCCAAAAGATGTCCATGATAAGCGATGTACGTCGAATCTACTCCCTCCCGTCCCCAAGGAATTGAGATCTCAGCCTTTCTATAAGCGGAGAAAAACTCCACCTCCAGCGCTAAACGCATCATAGCCGCTAACGCGTCCACCATAATGACAAAAAGTAGAGGAGCCAGCGGACAATCTTACCTGACTCCCCTTTGTGGTTGAAAAAAACCCCCTCAGGCCTGCCATTGGTGACCACAACATAGGAAGCGGTTACACACCGGTTTATCCACGAAATCCACACGGAAGGGAACCCCTCTTCTCCAGCTAGGCCTAAAGAAAAAGCCAATCAACACACTCATAAGTTTTGGAGAAGTCAACTTTCCAAAGCAATCTTAGCCTTGCATCTCTTCCAATCCGTAACCATTTCGGATGCCAAAACGAGCCCTTCTCCCATGAGTCTCCCCAGCACAAAAGCCGTCTGCTCAAGCGCCTTAATTCTAGGTAGGACCACCTTGAGGTGATTGGTAAGAATCTTAGCAACAAGGAGATAGATTGCATTGGGAAGCGCAATAGGTTGGTAATCCTCCACCTTGCTTAGAACCTCTTTCTTAGGAAGCAGAAAGAGGAGAGCCTTGTTCAATCTCTCAAACCCTTGATTCCCGACCTGAAACTCTTGAAGGACATGCAACACATCCTTCTTGACCACTTCCTAATACTCCTTATATAATAGCACAAAAAAATTGCTTGGACCTTGGGCCCCGTCCGCATTAAGCTGCCAAAGCGCCTACTTGACTTCTGCCTTAGTTAATTCCTGAATCAGAACTCCCGCTTGAAGGTTAGAAATCTTGGAGACTCCTCTTCCCCGCCAGCCCTACCCTACACGAGCACGCCGCCTGTTGAAAGCCTGAAAATGAGATCGATGTGTCGCTCTCACCACCTGATCCCCTTGAATTACTGTTTCTCCAACAACAATCTGATGTATGAAAATCTTACGCCTTCGCCCGCTAGCCATGGCATGGAAGAACCGAGTATTCGCATCCCCCTCTCTTAGCCACCGCTGCCTGGATCTTTGCCTCCATGCTACTTCCTCTTTCTTGTCTTCCAGGTGTATCTCATATAGATGATTGCTTCTCAAAACCATCTCCTCTGCTGACAACATCCTCTCCTCCTCAAGTTTATCAAGTCTGCATACCTCCTCCTGCAACCGTAACCTTCTTGAGCATCGCTGCAATTGGTTCTTCTTATTGAACTCAACCATATGTTGCTTGAGCTTTGCCATCTTGGACGCTAATTGAATTGCCACCGATATTGAGGGAAGGCACTTCTCCCAAAAGGTCGCCATGGACTCCCTAAACCCATCCTCTAGGAGCCAAACCCTTTCAAATAGAAAGAAAGACACGGGGCACACGTCCTCGCCCGAGGACCACAACAACGACGCATGATTCAAATGCGATCTAGGCAGAGCCCTAGCCTCCATCAACGAAAAAGTAACTAATACCTCGGAAGAAACTAGGAATATGTCAATACGTGATCGAGATCTTTAATTTCGCCTAGTGTACATACAACCTGCATTGTCCATGATCTAAAGCCCCAAATCATCCACCATGCTTAACATCTCCTCCGAACATGCGTCACAACCACCATGGCTTCCATGGCGGTCTTCCGGACAGAGGGTCACATTGAAATCACCGACTATAACCCAATCCCTCAAAGGGAACCTCGCACGCGCCAAGAACAACTCGTCAACCAGCTGCCAAATGCTTACACCGTTACATGGCCCATATACATTGGTAACAACAAACCTCGCTCCGTCCGCCTTCCGCCCCAACAGAATCATAATGGAGTGTCCGTCCAAAAGCTTCTCACCTTCCACAAGAAATTTCTCGCCTCTCCACCTGTCATAAGGCCCCGAGAGGCCCCTTCTGACTCAATTACTCTGTATTACAGTAAGTTAGTGCCTTCAATTTCCTTCCAAACTGCATCAAAGTTCCTCAAAATCTTTATTTCCGGTAAAAAACCACATCAGCCGCTTTGCCAATATGTTCCACACTGCACGCCTCTTTTCTGGCTGCCTCAGGCCTCTGCCATTCTAGGTGAACATCATCATTTTGACATCTTAGCTGCTCCTGTTGGTGGCACCAGGCCCAGACACGCCAAAACCTCCTCCTCGAGACTCGTCCTTGGCATCAACTCCTCAGCAGCCACCAACACATCCCTCCTGCGACCCTCCTCCCCACAGCCGCCACGCTCGGCTTGCTCGTCCATGATCTCCTTCCCCTCCTCCGCCGCACCTGACCCACCTTCAGAGACAACCCTGGACCACACCCCCACCACAACTTCCTTCCCCTATACACGAGCCCATTCTGCACCAGGCTCTGGCCCCAACCTACGTCGAGGAACTCCAAATTATGATAAACCTTGAAATGCCTCTGCCTCCTCCGATCCTACAAGCAACGACGATAATACCTCTGTCCAAATCACCCTTGCACTATTGGAACGCCATGTTACGACTCTCCCTTCATAAACTGGACGAGATGGCTCAATGACAACCCCAGACCATCAGTCCAAAATGGCTCTGCGACAGTAGAAGTCCTCCAAACAAGAGCAGAAGGCATCACTGAAACAACCTCGTCGAGATGCGAGGGGCCATGTTGCACCAACATGGGGCTCTCGACCCAACCCGAGGAAATCAGAGGAGCTGCTTGACGCCAAAAGCTTTCACTCGATTCGATAATCAGGTCCATCTTCCGCAGCAGGGGGAGTTCCATGCCGCAACCCTTATATGCAAGAAGACCTGGATTCATACCCACACTCGCCTGCATCGAATGCCTGTCCGAGCTGATATCCAGACCCGCTTGAAGATCATCGCAGATGATAGTCAGGTCCTCGTGAGAACCAGATCCACCTGAATAGTGCCCCCCATGTCCACGTCCACCTGCGATAAGGACCGATGCTAAAGATTGCTTCCCAACAGAAGATATCCCTAATTCTTTCTTGGGAGGATCACCCTTCCCCTTTTTCGAAACATCATCTTTCTTACCCGAAACGGAAAGAGGTGATTCAAAAGCATCGAGAGCCCTTTTTTCCTTTTTCGACCATCTCAACTCTGGCGACACACCAGACCTCTTTAGTAGCCACCTTCAAGGATCACACTCTGGCGACGACACCTCCCGGATCTCCAAGCACGACTCGTGGCCTTCAAATGTCGTATCAAAATAGAAAGGCAGGGGTCAGGCAAGCTCCACCACCTTTGCCACCACCTGAGATGCTATCCCGGACGCAACCCATCAGAAACAACAACCATCACGTGCATCACTAGGGCCAGAACACCCGAACAGCCTCAAACATCCTTCCAACCAGAGGCAAGCCCTTAATGGACACCACCCTCGTCGCTTGCAGCCCACACAACCCATCGTGCACCCTTGGGGCTCTCCAATGCATCCTCTCAGCTGCCCTCTTCGTAAGGTCGAGCAACTTCAAGGATTTGTCCTTCGTGAGATCACGCGCACTAACAACATAGCTGCCTATCAGAACTACATCTCCGGCAATTCCATAGCCAACGACACAACCAATACCCTCCATCGCATTCGCCAGACCCCCATACTTGCTTTTGCCTACCCCAACAAGCACATACACCATAGTCTTCCCTTCAACACCACTCCTGGGGGGCCTAGGATTCCATTCACGAGCTCACTACACTGGAAACAACGGTGGCCACTCCTCTCGCAAGCAAAGCACATCACGGGGTCTCTGCACGTCTGCACACGATGCCCCTGACACCAGCAATGCAGGCAGACCCCCTGATACCAGCGCGCACCACGACCCATAGCAGTCGACATGGGGGCCACAGGTGGTGGCCTCGAGTAGGTAAAATATGGTGAATATTTACAAGTGAATTGGGCTTTTTATTTTATGCAAATATGAATGCTAAAGTGCAGATATTATCAATGCATGCATGAATGCTAATTATGCAATATAAGTAGAAATATGCATCTAATTACTCAGGAACAAAGCTCTATTTTCAACTTTTAGAGTCATGAATCACAGATTCATCAACTGCTACTCTCTCTGATCAGTCACCTCAAGACTATCATAAGAAAGGTGGTCGGGGGGGGGGGGGTGCCGCCGCTCCACTTTTTACCATCCCCCGCCCCCCCACTCGCCACTCCATCTCCCCCTGATCTATTTTATCGTATCGTTTAAAACCACCTGTGCTACTTCAATAAGATGCAATTAGTTCAACAGTTTAACTTGTTATATAAGATCTTTGATTGAGCCAGCTTGTCGAGTTACTAAAACAACATTGGCCTCGAGCTTGGTTCGTTTAGAAAATGTGTCCCTGTTCTTTAACATTGAATTTGAGCTTGTTGGACATGCCTTTATATAGCTCATGAAAATATTATCTGGTTATCTCTAGTAGGTCTGTATTGTTATGCTGATTTTATGAAACTGAATTATTTTTTTACCGTGGTGCATTTTGCGGTGAATCTTTAATCTACAGGATGTTGAAGCTACAATACATTGTGCAGAATGGCTATCAATGGTTGGGGGATCTAGCACTGGTGATCTGCGAATTAGGTATTGAGACATTGTGCTTAATATGCTATTATCTGCATTCCAATTTGGTGATATAATTGAACTCTAGGGCTGTTTTCCATGAAATGGGACAGTTTGAAAATTGCCTATTTTGGGAGCATTGACGAAATAGCAAGGGTTATTGCAAAATAAAAAATCGTGACTTTCTAAAAATGATTCGTTGTTATATTTTACGGGAAGAATGGATATATGGTATTCACTATCCTAAGCCTGAAAGTTTTCCCTTTGGTAAATAAATAAATAAATATATTCGACATCTAGAAAAATGCTTTCTAGTAATCTATTTTTTCGATTGAAACATGCATGGAAGATCGATTAGTCATATTGCTATGCGATTACCATACTTGTTTGACGAAATATCATTGTTGGGAAAAGAGAATGAGTTAATCTATTCCATAGCCCTTGGCTCTCTTATATAGGAGAGTAGCCTATGGGTAAATTACATAAAGAGAATAACAATAAAATAAAATAACAAAGAGATACAATTATCTTATATGCGTCAACACTCCCCCTCAAGATGGAGCATAGATATCAATCATGCTCAGCTTGGACGCACACTTCTGGAATGAGCCTCTAAGTAATGCCTTGGTGAAAATATCAGCAGTCTGATTCTCTGATGTGACGTGAGATGTAGCAATGAACCCCTTCTGAATCATGTCACGTATGTAGTGACAGTCGACCTCAATGTGCTTGGTCCTCTCATGAAAGGCTGGGTTATTTGCAATGAACAAAGCAGCCTGATTGTCACATTTCAACATCATAGGAAGAGGTATATCAAGACATAGATCTGCAAGTAAGGATTTCACCCACATCATTTCTGTGCTAGCCTGGGCCATAGCCCTGTATTCGGATTCAGCACTGGATCTAGCTACTACTGTCTGCTTCTTGCTTTTCCACGAAACTATAGCATCTCCAACATAGACTGCAAATCCTGATGTTGACTTCCTGTCCTTGGGGCATCCTGCATAGTCTGCATCCGCACATGCTGTGATAGAGATCTCCTTTCCTTTCTTAAATAGCAAGCCTGCACCTGGAGATGATTTTAAATATCTCAGAATCATGTGTATTGCATCCATATGGGCCTGACGTGGTTGCTCCATGAACTGGCTCACACGGCTCACTGCAAATGATATATCAGGTCTAGTGATCGTGACATACAGTAGTTTACCTACCAGTTCTCTGTACCTTCTCTTATCCACCTCTTCTGTGTCATCATCATACAGCTTCATGCTAGGATCCATTGGTGTCGTAGCAGGTCGACACCCTAGCATACCTGTCTCACTCAGTAGATCTGTAACATACTTCCTCTGTGACATGACTAATCCATATGGATTTCTAGCAAACTCCAGCCCCAGAAAATATCTAAGGACTCCCAAGTCCTTGGTGACAAACTCGGTCCCCAGCCTTTCCTTTGCCTGCTTAATACCCTGATCATCATCACCTGTAATCAAGATATCATCAACATAAACCATGATTACAATGATACCTCTCGCCGTCTTCTGTACAAACAAGGAGTGATCAGCATTGGAGCGTTTATATCCTTGTTTCTCAAAGAGGTCTGAAAGCTTCTGAAACCATGCTCTGGGGCTCTGCTTAAGGCCATAGATGGCCTTATGTAATCTGCAAACCTTGGAACACTCCCCCTCAACAGCAAAACCAGGTGGCTGTTGCATATAGACTTCCTCCTGCAAGTCTCCATACAGAAATGCATTCTTCACGTCCAGTTGATAGAGTGGCCAGTCTCTAGCAACTGCAACTGATAGCAGGATCCGTAGAGTGGAATGACGTGCCACAGGGGAGAACGTGTCAAGGTAATCTACCCCATATGTCTGTGTGAAGCCCCGTGCAACTAGGCGTGCCTTGTACCTGTCAATGGAACCATCTGCATTGTGCTTAACTGTAAACACCCATTTGCAACTCACCGGGCTAACATCTGGAGGTATAGGAACCAAACTCCAGTCTCCAGGTTCCTCTAGACTGAAGTGCCGCCATCTCTTCTTCCATTGCTAGCCTCCATCTAGCATCCTGCAAAGCATCATGGTGGCTCCGTGGAATGTATGTAGCTGAGAGTGCCAATGCAAACGTCCTGAAGTCTCCAGATAGCCTCTCAAAGGACACAGCTGCTGATAATGGATATTTGGCACAGCTTCTCTTGGGCTTGCGTAGAGCTATTGGAACATCCAGATCATCTGTGTTATCACCATGCTCCTGTAATGCATCCTGCTGAGAAATGTCGTCAGATCCATCATCATTAATATTTTCATTACATACCATAGGCGAGCTAGTTGACGGGTCAGGACCATGAGCTGGAGGAAGCTTGCGGGTGTAATGGAATGGTAGCGGTGATACTAGTGATGGTGGTGGTGGTGGCGGTGGCGGTGGTGGTGACGGTGGTGTTATTTGTGGCAATGGTGATGGTGGTTCCATGAATACAGCATCAGGAGATATATGTGGTGGCTGCATGTTTCCGTATTCTGAAAAATACATAACAGATTCAAAAAATGTAACATCTGCACTGATCATATACCGCCGACGCACAGGATCAAAACACTTGTACCCCTTTTGAGTTCTGGAGTACCCCACAAATACGCACTTGACAGCCCTAGGAGAGAGCTTGTCAGTACCAGGTGACAACTGATGGACGAATGCGACTGACCCAAACACACGAGGAGTAAGAATGAACAATTCCTTGTCAGGGTAAATGAGTGAAAAAGGAATTTGTTCATTCAAGACAGACGAAGGCATACGGTTGATAAGGTAACATGCAGTAAGGACTGCATCACCCCAGTAGGAGTACGGAACATGACTCTGAATAAGAAGCGACCTTGTGACATCAAGAAGGTGACGGTGTTTTCTTTCAGCAACCCCATTCTGTTGAGACGTATGAGCACAAGATGTTTGGTGAATAATTCCTTTTGAGGAGTAGTAATTGGCTAGAATGTTGGTGCACAACTCTAAGGCATTATCACTTCTCACAATCTTGACAGATGTGGAAAAAACATTTTGAATTTCATTTAGAAAGTGGATAATAATATTTCCTGCTTCAGATTTATTTTTCATTAGAAAGACCCATGACGCTCTAGAGTAATCATCCACAAATACAATATAAAACCTGTGTCCCTGATGATCGGGAACACGACTCGGACCCCAGACATCGACATAAAACAACTCAAACTTGGAGTTACTACTCCGACGTTGACTACTAGGAAAAGACGACCTGTGATGCTTTCCCAACTGACATGCCTCACACTGGATAGGTGTGTGAGAGAGACCATAGGGTAGAACTAGACGCAACTTCTGAAGCGGTAAATGACCAAAACGCAGATGCCACAGGAGAGGAGATACTTGTCTAGCAAGAGAGGATGTGGTTCCAGCAAATGGGGTCTGGTTCAGACGGTAAAGGCCTCCTTGCTCATAGCCATGACCAATCACGTTGCCCGTACGGATGTCCTGAAAAATCAAAGAAGATGGATCAAAAATAGCTCGACAATGGAGATCCTTCGTAATCTGACTAATTGACAACAGATTCATAGAAAAATGTGGTGCATGTAGGACATTCTTCAGCTGCATAGAGGGTGTCAATCTAATCTCCCCCTGACCAGTGATAGGAGAATGTGTGCCATTAGCAATTACTACTGTCCGTCCTGGAGGGATCTGAGTGTATCCTGTAAGTAGACTCTGGTCGCCACATAGATGATGTGTAGCGCCCGAGTCCATGATCCATGGCAGTATATGAGATCTACTACTGTGGAGTGCAAGTGTACTACCTGAAGTACTGGTAGATGCAGAAGCAGAGGCAGAGGCAGCAGTATCAGTATGACTCTCTGTAGTCGGTGCTGGACCAGATGGTGGGATGATGCCCCTGAGGCGGGCAACTAGATCATCAAATCGTTGATCCAGGGTAGCAGCAGATGGCGGCTCTATCTGCTCAGCGGCTCGTGCAGATGCAGGGAATCCATGCTTTGAATAGCATGTGTCTTCATTGTGCCCGACTCGGTGACAATATGTGCATGTTGGCCTAGTGCGGCCACCCCTTCCACGAGGAGTACGTCCACGGCCCTGGTGATGAAAACCGCGGCCTCTGTTAGCCGCCATAGCTGAGGAATTCTGACTCGCAGATGCTGAAGGCACTGTGATCCTATTCAATATGTGAAAAGCTTCCTCCATGGGAGGAATAGTCGAGTCCGCTAAAATCTGAGAACGTGCTGCCTCATATTCTGGATCAAGTGCAGCGAGAAACACACCCACCATAGTAGCATTCCTGTATGTCTTCTGCTGCTCGGACGTAGCTGTCAAGGGCATGAAGCTATATAGCTTCTCAAACATCCCTCTCAGTGATGTATAGAGAGAATGTAGCGGGCGACCATTCTGCTTGATGGTGAAGATATCATGCTGGAGTTGCAGGATCTTTGTCTCGTTCTTTGCCTGGGAGTATGTGGCCGCCAGAATGTCCCACATATCCTTCGCTGTGGGTTGATGGAGGATATCATTGGCAATCTCTATTGCCAATGTGCCAGATAGCCAGACCTTGGCATACGCGTCGTCAGCCTCCCAGGAGGCATAGGTTCCAGTCTTCTCAGCAGGCTCTGATTCGGTAAGAATATGCTTCTTACCCGTAGACTTCATCATGCTCATGAACTGCATTGCCCACAGTTCATAGTTGGTACCATCCATCTTGACAATAGGCGCCGGACCACGGAATGCGCCAATAGATGGGATATCTGCCTTGCTCTCTGACATATTGCAAAATAAAGACTGGAACGACTAACAAACGATATGTTTTGTCTACAATACCTTAGATGGGGGTAGTTGCATGTGTAGACTTCAAGCAACTATCCCCATGAAGATGTTTGTGCTAAGACCTACACGCACGCAGAAGTTGCGCACAGGCCGCACAAGAGATGCGCTGGGAGGCAAAGTCGACGCACGGCTGAGGCGCGCAGGGGCTGCGCTCAGCGCACGGCTGGTGCGCGCAGGGACTGTGCACAACGCGCAAGGATGCGCAAGGGGCTGTGCACGCAGGTGCTGCGCGTGCGGCACGCTAGGGCTGCGCGTGCGGCACGCTAGGGCTGTGCAGGGGCTGCGCGCACGACACGCTAGGGCTGCGCAAGGGCTGCGTGTGCGGCAGAGGCGGCGGCGTTGGTGGCACGCCGATCGAGAGAGAGAGAGAGAGAGAGAGAGAGAGAGAGAGAAGAAGGCCGGCGGGTGGGGTGTTAGGGTTTCGAGAACTCCGGTCTAGGACCGTCGCTCTGATACCATGTTGGGAAAAGAGAATGAGTTAATCTATTCCATAGCCCTAGGCTCTCTTATATAGGAGAGTAGCCTATGGGTAAATTACATAAAGAGAATAACAAGAAAATAAAATAACAAAAAGATACAATTATCTTATATGCGTCAACAATCATTATAGAATTTTGTCATGTTATCTTTCTCTGTCCAATCTGGCATGTGATTATAAGTTTTTACATGTTTTCCATACAGGCACATCTTTTTTATCAGAATATCAGCGTCTTAGTGTTCTTATTCTTTTTTAAGAAGAAAGATAATAAGTTTTCTGTCATCTGTCTGATATGCCGTTTTTTTCCCTTCTTCCTGTTTCAATAATGGTTGTAGGCGTGAAGAATCTTTACCTATTTTTAAAAGGAGACTTTTGGGGGGCTTGCTTGACTTTGCTGCCAGGGAGCTTCAAGTTCAGGTGACTTGCCTTCCTGCTATTTTTCCCACTTTGTTAAACTATCTCTGTATTCATCTCTCTGGATTCTGGATTGGAAATTGGATCTATTTTTTGTGCATGCACAAAATCACGAGTTTAAAAGCCAAAGTCGAGCTTGATAAGTTAGCTAAATGAGTTAGGCTTAGGAGCCTTTTTATGGTTCAAGTTGAGCTCACATAGTCCAAGCTTCTTTGCCAACTCAAGAGTGTGGTTTTATATTGTATTGCAGGAATTATACCATTTCAAATTGAAATCTCTTTTTTCTTACATTGACTTGTTTTCTTAGTACTAAGCATTTATCATCATTTCATCCATCTCTCAGTAAGGAGTAAGGACATGATTCTTTCTCACTATTGACCTCATGACAATGTGTGGGGGTTTGGACCATAAGTTGAATGCTTTAAAGATTGTGCATTGCCTAGAGGGCTTATGGCACAGACTTTGGCAACTGACACCTTGTGCTTTGTGTGAGTCCCTATTCTTTACATGGCACTTCTCCTGATGAAAATCAATTAACTTATTGTGCAGGTGAAGAATTGTTAACATACTACTTGAGGGGACACCATATATCAAGCATTAACTTGGTGCAGACTTGGATTGTCAAGCTTCTCCATTATGGGGAACCCTGACTGTAGTTTTTCTTGGGATGGTCAATGTCTTTAAAAAGTTCGTGGGTGGGGATGGAAGTAGTTGCAGACAATAGTAAACGAGGAGATCTGGTTGGTGGTTACCATTTTTCGCAGCTGGGGAATGCTAAGGTGGGGAATAGGGAGGTTCTGACTGTGAAACCAAGGATGACTGTAAAGGTCACGGCTGGGATAATAGTTATTTAAAATGATCACAACTCTCGTGAGGGTCCTTATATTGGGTTCTAGAAGGGATTATTGTTATTATTATTATTTTTGAGAAAAAATGAAACCATTGTTGACGACCTTTTTCTTAGTCCAAGGAGCATAGATGTTGCCCGGCAGTAAGAACTTTAATGTAGAGATATTAAATATCCTCCTTGAGAATGAGGTCGCGGCATGATCTATCACCTGCTAATGGTGTTTGTAATTGTCAGCAGGTGTGCTTTGCTTAAAAAAGGGAGCCGTCAAGGCTACCTGCCAGGGTTGGCATTGATGTCCAGTGGTAGCATCCAACCTTAATTTATTAGCTAGTAGTACTGAAGAGTTGTGTAACTGGATTTTAATAAGTTGTGCAAACAGTAATGCCATTTACTCTGAAAAAGGATAATCAATCTGAATAAATAATATGCCTTAGCACTTGACTCCTGAGGAGGAAGGGTTTGGTGACTACGATATACATTGGTAGGTCTGATATTTTGTTTGGTATGAGATGTGCTTTCAATGGATGAAAAAGGAGAATGCGAATCATATTTTCCTCATAACTGTCAGTGCACAGTTTGGAGTGCGTTAACATCTCATGTGTGCGCTGTGTGTTGATAGTGTCTAGAGGAGCTTTAGGATGGGGAGGGCAGGCAATGGTAACCTGACATGTAGAAGAGTGCAAGTTCGTAGTTTTTCTTTGGCTATTTGTGGTCATCAGCGGTGATTGCAAATTGCTTTTGTCTTCTTGAATCTTGTCCTAGACTCTTATCACTGAAACCATTAGGCCTTGGACCGACCCATCCTCATGCCGCTACGCCTCTCAAATGGCACCACCTCATGTCCTTGCCAGTCACCCCTCACCGAAATACTCATTCATGGCCAATGCAACACAAACCATCACATGCGCACCGACCCTGTGCCACCGCACGTGTGGCTGGCACCATCCAATGCACCACTTGCGTGATTTCTACAAATCTTCTGCTTAGCCACTCCACATGTCGTGTCATTCGCACTGTAATGCACTATTCTGCACGTCGATGGGCTGCCTTTGCACGTCTTGGAGCCACCTTGCATATCACATGCATTCTGGACATTATTCTGTATGCAATGTTGCAATGGTTGGCCAAGTAGGCCACTTAGTCGGACTGTACTATTTAATGGGGTGGCCAAATAAAGAAGTATATATGATCACTATTCTGTCTCCGACTGAATAATCAATCCGATTGATTAACTACTTGTCTGGCTAATGAAAAATATTGGTGCATGAGTTATTTTCCGTCCTTATTAAAAAATGTACTAAGCCTTCTCCCACTATAAGTAGGGTCGGCTACATGGATTCTAGCTCAAATCCATGTTGAAAGATTCGACTATTTTTTACGCTGGCCGTCGACTACCTAACGCAACCCCTGCAAGAGTGGGATTTGAACCCTGGTCTTTTGTGTGGTAGACACACTGTACTACCACTAGACCATTAAGTGGGTATTTTCCGTCCTTATTGAAGTGTATAATTTGCAATTTCCTGTCAGTATGTCTTCTGTTCTTGTTGTTTTTATTTCTGCAATCTCCAGTCCAACAAACAAAGAACCACACTACACATGTTAGTAACGTGTATGAAAGACCATAGGTGCTATTATAACTAATTATGGATATTGTCCATTCCAAAAACAACGAAAATGCATGCGAAGTATTAAAGCCCTGTTTGGATTTTGTAACGAGACTCAAAAGAATCTTTTTTATTTTAAAAAAATGGTATAGCATCTTGTAGTAGTCATCCTTTGATATTTGTAGAGATAGTTATTAGTCTTTGATGTTATTTATTATTTTAGTTTCTTTACGTACCTTTCATGTAATTTACCCAAGGGCTCTCTCCCTATATAAGAGACCCAAGGGCTCTATGGAATAATTATCTCAGTATTCTAACATGGTATCAGAGCCATGACCCTAACCTAGGGTTTCCACCGCCGCCCCCCCCCCCCCCCCCCCTCTAGGGTTTCGCCGGCCTCCCTCCCAGGCTCCCAGCCTCCAACGCCGCCGCCGGGGTCTCTCACCCTCATCGGGGCCCCCTCCCACCGCCGCCGACAGCCCCTGCCGGGCACTCCATCGCCGCCAGCCCCCTTTCGGGCCTCCCACGCCGCCGCCAGCCCCTTTCGGGCCTCCCACGACGCCGCTGTAGGGCATCCTCGCCGCAGCCAGCCCTCTTCTACCTACCGCCAGCCCCTGTAGGGCATCCTCAACCCCGCCGCGCCCCCACCAACCGACGCCGGGCCCCTGCACTTGCTGTCCAGCCCCTGACCGACCCCTCTCAGTCGCTATTTTGGCGAGGTAGAGGCTCCCACCGCCTCTACTTGTTGCCGGTGTTTCGAGTTCTTCCTAGGACTCGGAGTTATGTTTGATTCAAGTGCATAATCGTCTACCTATGCACTTGGATCCTACAAAGTTCCGGTAGACAGTATATTCTTGGTTATCATTAGTCGCTCTTCTCCGGCATCATGTCAGATCAGAAGCTAGATATGCCCACCATAGGTGCCTTCAAAGGTTCGGCACCAATCGTCAAGATGGACGGGACGAACTACGAACTGTGGGCGATGCAGTTCCTCAGTCTCATGAAGTCGTGTGGTAAGAAGCATATTCTTACCGAGGATGAACCGCCGGAGAAGACAGGGATCTATGCCTCATGGGAGGCGGATGATGCGTACGCCAAGGTGTGGCTCTCAGGTACGCTCACGACGGAGATAGCGAATGATGTCCTTCACCAGCCCACCGCTAAGGCGATGTGGGATATTTTGGCTATGACGTACTCTCAGGTCCGCAATGAGACGAAGATGCTCCAGTTGCAGCATGACATATTTACCACGAAGCAGAATGGGAGGCCTCTCCATTCACTGTACACGTCGCTTCGTGGCATGTTCGAGAAGCTCTATAGCACCATTCCGCTTACAGCCACACCGGACCAGCAGAAGACGTTCCGCAACGCCACTATGGTTGGCGTATTACTCGCTGCCCTAGACCCAGAGTACGAGGCAGCACGCTCTCAGATCTTAGCAGATGCCACTATCCCGCCAATGGAAGAGGTATACAGGAGACTCAGTCGTGTACCTGTGTGAACCCCTCAGGATCCGGGTACCCGTTTACGACACAATTCGCGAAATTCCACTTATGACATCGCATTAAAAGCATAGTTTTTATGGGGAAATTTTTCGCAATGAATATATTTGCAAGTGACATTCGACATTCACATTCACAACCACAAGCTAATAAGGAAATTGGCACCAAAATCATATTTCATTAATTTGCATGTATTTTTACATCATGTACAATGTCTGACAATACATACAGTATATCCCAAAAATCTGACTGAAGAGAAAATAAGCATATAACATTAACAACCGAACAAAAACTGAGACAAAAAGAATAACATACCGTCTAGTATAGACCTTGTCTTCTGGAACCCTGTATAACTACTGAACAATAGACTCCTTTCCTGCCATGCGTGCAAGGAAGAAAAGGAGTCACAAACGTGAATACAAACCCGTAGTTTAAATAATTAACAAGTAATTTAATGTGCAAAAGAGAGCAAGTAGAAGGTGGAATAAGCACTATTTACATTTACTTGCATAAGTAAAAAGGTTTTCAAATGTTTGGTACTAAGTTCATTTGTTCTCCCCTTTTTCCCGTTCATCCCATGTATATATATTTATATAAAGTTTAGATAAAAGACCCTAACATATAAAGATTTCATGTGTTTTAAGATCATGATTTTGGGTCTTGGAGATCATGTTGCGGAACTTGATGGCTACTTTCTTGTCATTGAGATCATGTCATGGTTTTCGATAATGGACTGATATGATGATGATGAATTTGATCCTTAATTCTATTTACTCCTTCTAAGTTAGTGGATAGTCCGTGGTCTTGGTCTGTGTGTAGCCTCACACTATGACTCTAAGGTATTAAAAGTACCTTAGGGTTGGGGGGCCTCCGTAGGCATGCGGTGTTGTGTAATGCATCCTAACTAAGTTCCCAACACGTCCACTAACTTATAGGGTTTTTGAATCAGATTAAAGTCACTTCTAATCAACTAAATTTTAATTGTGATTTCCTCTAAACCTTCACTGTAACTCTCTCAGATGTACTCTCAATGATGTAGATATAGATGTAGATACGAATGATCTGGATGTAGAATCGCCGTCTGTTGGCGAAAGAAAACTCAAGCGGTGAAGAAGCCTGCAAATGGCTCTTCCGTCTCGCCCTCTAGTTGGAAGGCCGGTCCAATAGAGGGATAGGTCTACTCCCCAACTACGCCACTGAGACGGGTGAGAGGGACTTCCCGGGAAGTCGCTCTAGAAAAACAGCCCGACCGGTAACGGGCAACCGAGCTCGTACGTAAAACTGAAAACCAAGGATCCCCCGCCTGGGTATCCTAAAACAGGGTCAGCGGAACTGGTCTAAAGTCTGGATCCCAACGAGGCGTAAAAACACTGCGAGCTCGCGTAAAAACCGAAATGGGACTGGGATCCTAGACCCGCGCACTTGGCGGCCGCTGCCCAAACTGGGCTTCCTTTCTTCCGCCCAGGTGAGAGTCACCGCGCTCTCGCACGGTCAAGTATAAGGATCACCATGACCGGCATTAATGATTATCAGCATTCATTCACTGCCACCTTCGTTTACTTGAGTACTCATTCTTTTCTCAATACTTTATGTGGTCAACTTTAGAATCTACAACTGGGCTAAGATGGGGATCATGAATCAGAATTGATCAGCATTCTTATTGATATTACCGATTCACGTCAGGGTTTTGTGAGAGTCTATGAAAAATTCTAACTAGAATTTAATTCCTAATCTTACGCAATCTAAAGATGAGTCATCGGTATAAGTAGAACCAACCCCTTATGATAATTGATGCTTAATGAGGGAGAATCATCTTATTATAACAGACACTTAAACCATACTTATGACCTAAGTATGTCTTTACTATAGATATGAGCCTTGCAACTTATTTGATCAACAATGTACTGTTTATCAACTTCAGATATCGGCGCCTAATTCCCCATACAATAGTTCCAGATTTCAATCGGATAAACTTTCAATTTGAACATGCTAAAATTTAAATTTTTTTCCAGAGAAAATTTCTATAGCATTAAAAAGGATCCCAAGGCCGGCTTTATGATATGGTTTACTTATGAATTTGAACTTTTCAAGAATATGAAGATCTTAAATTTAAAATATATCAGAGGATTAAGTTTCATTTAGTTGACTAATTGATTCTGATTACTCGACTAACTCTTGTCTTCAAGAGTTACTGTCTGTTTTCAATCATTTGATGGATTCTGTGATTAGTTGACTTGCTTGAATATCCATTGACAACTTAATTTATCAAAGTTTTACTGTGTAGTTTTATATTGAACTTTTCAGTTAACCACTACTTTTAGTCGACTGAGTTCAATTGTATAATATTTTTAATCAATCAACTAGTTCAAGTAGATATTGCCTACCGTTTATTAATTACACATATCCTTTCATGTTAAGACATATTGACCCTTGATACTCAGAGAACATTTAGTGATAATAAGTAAGTTCTGAAGTTGAAAACTGTTAGAGGAAATTCTTTTTTATATATAAATATATAATTATGTATGGTGGTTACAATGGAAGGTGAGCAGTGGATAGCATTCACACAGAATTCATTTAGTATCTGATTTTATGAAATTTTCACATATGAGAATGAAATTGTAAGTGACAACAATTTTTAATGCTTTTAAATATGTTCTTAAGAATATACCTTATTTAAATATGCTTTTCCTCTCTCTATCCTATAGGATCTTTTGTTCTAATAGCTTTTGGTTTTCATGGTTTTTAATAAAGGTACTTTGGATTTCATGTTGCATATCGTATCTGTTCAAAATCCACTACTATTGATGTGCCTTGATAGTTGGTAATGGAAAAAAATTAGGTTATTCTTTGATCAAGCATTGCCCAGGATACATCATGGAGATGTGAGGAATCAAAAGTTTTGCCTTATAATTCTATCAACTTCCCAGATGTCTAGAATGTCATGTATTTAGTATTCACTAGATCTGATTAATCTATGATGCCCAACATCCGATACTGCAGTTGATCTTAATGTGTACCACAATGGGTGAATCTAAAGATATTTTTAGTGCAAGTGCATGCATGGCAGCAAATGGTGGGGGTTAGGGATTGTACCTTCAATTCCAATCTTTTGGACTCAAAATTTGGTCAAAATGGCATGTAACAGTAGTCTAAACCACTGCTGGACAGCAACATAGGGGAAAAAAATATATAGATTAGATCCTCAAATGGTGATTTTTGATGAGTAGCCATGAGAAGGAAAATTGGTACCTCTCCAGATTTCCAGAATGAAGAACATGCAGGCTGAATTCTTGAGCTAAAAAGGCACTCCAGCTTGTTCTTGGTATTCCAGGGGACAGCCACATGCAGAAAAGAGAGCTGGGGGTTTTTGGAACTAGAAAAAAAAGAAGGAGATCTTCTTTGCTGAAATTTGGGGGAGATAGAGAGGAGAGGGGAGAGCTTACGACTGTAATTAGAAAGAAGTAGGAATAGGATTTGGGAGTTATAAATAAGAAGAGGTGAGGTTTTGATTTATGCCAAGTGGGGGTTTTTAAAATGCCAAATGGAAATAGAAGAAATGGGGCAAGTGGAGGAGAGATAATAATCTTTTATAGGGAAAAAAATATGGCCGGTTGTTTCCTGTTACAGAAATAATTAAATTTATTTATTTTATAACCAAAATTCTCTTTATTGTGCACACATAAAAATCGACCGCACGTGTGCCTCGGGCCTCAGATTTTGACGCGCAATATCTTGTTTTGATCGTCTCTGAACGACGATCAATATGAGTATAATGTCGATATACTTTCGGTCGAGTTTTGAATATCCGAAATTTTCGGATACGGTTTTTGTTTAAGACTAAATTTTGCGATTTAAAAATATCATATGACCTCCGATTGACGAACGGTCGATTCCGTTGGTCTCGTATCGTCAAATCGGATCTAGTGATGGTCTCGGTTTATTTCGCGGTTTCCGAATTTGCGTCGCGGCTTTTCGCGGCACGAATTACAAAGTGACCGATTTTTGGCCGATTTCGTCCGAACGACTTTTGATTCATGATCAATTGGTCGTTTTAGGTTATTTAGTATTGATCGATAACGTTTTTGGGTTCATTAGACCCAAAATCGGACGAGTTCGGGTTTACGCAAATTCCCGGATGTTACAATTATAAAAACCTCAAAGGGAGTCTCGTCCTCGAGACTCGAGTCAAGGTTAATAGGTATCTTGTTTGGATTTAATATGGTCATAAAAACCTCAAAGGGTTTTGAACCCATAAAAACCTCAAAGAGAAAACAAGCCATATATTTATAATGTATCTAATTACAAAAGCTTGTTTTGATGATTACATCAGAATAGCTGCGGGTATCGTGCCCGCATGTCGGCTTCAATCTCCCATGTCGCTTCCTTGACGCCGTGTCGGTGCCACAAAACCTTGACCAATGAAATCTCCTTATTGCGAAGCTTCTTTTCAGCGCGGTCGAGTATCTGGACTGGTTTCTCCTCATAGGTCAGATCCGGCTCTTCATCAAGATTCTCATAACTGATGATGTGCCGAGGGTCATGGACATATTTCCTCAGATTGGATATGTGGAAAATATCATGAATAGCTGAAAGATGTGGAGGAAGGGCTACTCGATAAGCAACCTTCCCCACTCGAGCAAGAATCTCGAACGGTCCAACATATCGCGGCGCCAACTTGCCACGAACACCGAATCTCTGTACTCCCTTCATGGAAGATACTCGCAAAAATACCCAATCTCCGACCTATAATTTATAGGAATGTCATTAGTATGAGATTAATTTGGACATATATATATATTTCAGATGAAGAAGAAATAATTAGATTACCTGGAACTCTAAGTTTCTTCTCCGACGATCGGCATAGCTCTTCTGGCGGCTCTGTGCCGTAAGAAGCCTCCGTCTCACAAGATCAACAGCTCTCGCAGTCTCCTCCAGGAGATCTACGGAATAGAGAGCATGATCACCTACCTCACGCCAACTGAGAGGTGTGAGGCATCTCCGCCCGTATAGGGCTTCGAATGGTGCCATGCCAATACTGGAGTGATAGCTGTTGTTGTACGTGAACTCCACTAACGGCAGATGGTCCATCCAGGACCCTTTCCACTCCAAAGTGCATGCGCGAAGTATATCCTCAAGCGTCTGAATGGTGCGCTCACTCTGTCTGTCGGTCTGCGGATGATAAGCAGAACTCATCTTCAGCTCTGTCTGTAGTGCTGACATGAACTGATGCCAATAGTGAGATGTAAATCTCGAATCCCTGTCAAACACCACCTCTCGTGGTATACCATGTAGCCTGATAATGTTCTGCACATAGAGCTTGGCCAATCTGGATGGAGTGTAAGTCGTGTTGACATGTATGAAATGTGCTGACTTGGTCAACCTATCAACAACGACCCAAATGGAATCATGGCCTCCTGGCGTCTTCGGCAGACCTGTGACAAAATCCATAGAAATGCTCTCCCATTTCCACTCGAGAATGGGGAGAGACTGTAGTAATCCTGGTGGTCTCCTGTGCTCGGCCTTGACCATCTGACAGGTCATGCATCTGCTAACATGTTGCGTCACATCGCGCTTCATCTCATCCCAACAGAAATGTCGACGCAGATCACGGTACATCTTCGTACTGCCTGGATGGATAGATAACCGTGAACTGTGTGCCTCATCGAGAATGTCTCTACGAAGCTGCTCATCATTGGGTACAACGACCCGTCCCGCCTTCCTAAAAATGGACTCCATCACAACAAAATCATCAAATTCGTCCTTGACGATGCGCACGTACCTTTCTTGGATCCAAGGATCGGTCTTCTGGCCCTCTACAATACGATCCCAAAGACTACTATATCGTGGAGGTACGACGGTAGAAATGGATGCGCTCTCCTGAGGATGCCAATCGCTCAAAGCTGCAAGCGTATCCTACGTATATAGCCAGTTCGCCGCACCATCAGCATGCGCTCTCCTGCTAAGTGCATCAGCCACCACGTTTCCCTTACCAGGATGGTAGGAGATCGTGCAATCATAATCCTTCAGCAGCTCGAGCCATCTGCGCTGCCTCATGTTCAGCTCCTTTTGATCAAAGATGTACTTTAGACTCTTGTGATCCGTGAAAATCTCGAAGTTCACCCCATAAAGATAGTGGCTCTTCAAGGCGAAGACAACTGCCGCCAACTTCAAGTCATGTGTGGGGTAGTTCTGCTCGTGCGGTCTCAACTGCCGTGATGCGTAAGCAATCACTTGTCCTCTCTGCATCAACACTGCTCTTAGACCTTCTCCAGATGCATCAATGTAGACTGCATAGTCCTGAGTGCCTGAAGGAAGAGCAAGAGTGGGTGCCGTAGTCAATCTCTCCTTCAGTGTCTGGAAGGCCTGCTCACATGAATTGTCCCCAATAAATGGGACTCCCTTCTGCATCAGTCGTGTCAGAGGACAAACAATGCGTGAAAATCCCTTGACGAAGCATCTGTAATAACCTGCTAGCCCAAGGAAGCTCCGAATCTGAGTAACTGTCTTGGGCTGCTCCCAAGACATAACTGCATCTATCTTCGCAGGATCAATTGCAATGCCTACTCCAGAAATGATATGCCCGAGAAATGAGACCTGGGACAACCAGAACTCACATTTGCTCAACTTGGCATATAGCTTGTGCTCTCGTAATGTGTCCAAAACGGTCCGTAGATCATTCGCATGATCCCATTCATTTTGTGAATAGATGAACACATCATCGATGAACACCACTACAAACTTGTCCAAGTATGGACGGAAGATACGGTTCATCATATCCATGAAAGCCGCAGGTGCATTGGTGAGTCCAAACGGCATCACTACAAACTCGTAGTGTCCATAGCGAGTCCTGAAGGCTGTCTTCGGAATATCTGACTCGCGAATCCTCAGTTGATGGTAACCTGAACGAAGATCGATCTTCGAGAAAACTGAAGATCCCTGGAGCTGGTCGAACAAATAACCGATGCGCGGCAAAGGATAACGGTTTTTCACCGTTCTCTTGTTCAGCTGCCTGTAATCGATGCACAGTCTCATGGATCCATCCTTCTGCTTGACAAATAGAACCGAAGCACCCCAAGGTGAAGTGCTTGGCCTCACGAATCCCAAGTCAAGCAACTCCTGCAACTGCACCTTCAGCTACCTCAACTCAGCTGGTGCCATGCGATATGGTGCCATCGAGATCGGCTGTGTATCTGGCAACAATGTGATCTCGAACTCAATCTCCCTCTCAGGAGGTAGCCCTGGTAGCTCATCAGGAAATACGTCAGGGTATTCTGAGACTACTCGGATGTCCTGTATCATCGGCTCCTGATCAGACACCTCTCGAACAAAAGCAAGGTAAGAATCGCAACCCTGATCAACAAGTCGCTGGGCTCGCAACACTGAAATGTACTCCATGGTGGAGTCATGTGTAGTACCCTCAAAGGTGAACTCGGGTAGATCTGGAATCCTGAAGACAACCGTCTTCCTAAAGCAATCAACAAGTACATGATGAGCGGGTAGCCAATCCATGCCCAAAATCAAGTCGAACTCATCAAGTTGTAAGAGTAGAAAATCTGCGATCATCTCATGACCGCCAATCAGTACGGGCAAGTGCCTGACTATCAGTGAAATAATGAATAACTGGCCACCTAGCCCTCGGATGTGATATGGAGACGATAGCGTCTCTGCAACTCTATTTAAAGAAACAAGCGACCTCGAAGCAAGGAAAGAGTGTGTCGCACCAGAATCGAATAAAACATGGAAAGGTCGATAAGAGTAGTCAATATGTGTGCTAGTTCGTTAGTCATCTCCTGGTCTGGTCAAGATGACATGGCTCTGCATGAGAACCATTTACAGTCATAAAAATTTATGGTTCGCGGATAATATGATATATGCTTTTTCTCTTCTTGGGATATAATATGAAAATTAATGAAATTGGGGACATCTGTGGCTATTGAATATCAATGTCTTATTTCCCTTCTCGGACTCACGACAAGTCGGAAGACTGTCGCTATCCGAGAACTTAATGCGATCGGAATTGTATTACCGCGAATGTGCGTATCGGGGTACCATTGCTTTGATACCAAACTGTCGACTCCTCAGGATCCGGGTACCCGTTTACGCGCAATTCGCAAGATATCATTCACAATTATATCGCACAAGTTGTAAAATACAGGGAAAATTTTTTTTTTCTTTATTTCTTATTTACTTAACATTCTTAAAGTCGGCCGTATTCGTGCTTCGAGCGTCGATAGCAGTTGTGTAATCATGAGTGTGTGAGGGGGAATGCATATATCATTTTCCTTAGAGATCATGTTGGTTAGTGAAAGAATGGAAAAGTTGAGATTGTAGAGGTCTATTAATTTATTTAAATTCTTGAGTAGAGAGAATGGTCTTTTGATCTTAACTTCTCAATTCCTCAATCTTCAATGTTTCAGATATAACTCCAGATGTTGTAAATGGATATGAATATTAATGAAAAGAAATTTTGGTGATGTCTGTCTCTTTTACTTGTGGTCATGTGTTGAGAATGAATGTCATAGTCGCGAAAAAATTTTCCCTGTATTTTACAACTTGTGCGATATAATTGTGAATGATATCTTGCGAATTGCGCGTAAACGGGTACCCGGATCCTGAGGGGTCGACAACCTGTTCCATCCGCTACAACAAATGCACCCCCGTCTGCAATGGCAGTTTCCAGGGGACGTGGTGGTTCGTCCTCGTTTCGTGGCAGAGGAAATGGTGGACGTGGACGTGGAGGTCGCATACGGTCCACGTGTTCTTTTTGCCGTCGTAATGGTCATTTGGAGGATACGTGCTATTCCAAGCACGGTTTTCCCCCTTCTGCACGTGTCGCGGATCATGTTCAGGGTCCTTCAGCTCCAGCCACAGATCACAGGTTCGAAGAGTTGGTGGCACGACTTCGGGACATTATGCCACAATCTTCGTCAGAGGGTGCAGACGTCTCTGATGTTGCGGCTTCGGCATCAGCCAGTACGTCAGCCTCAGCCAGTGCCTCAGGTAGTCCTTCAGCCTCATTTCATAGTCATGACCTAACAGGATGGATTGTTGACTCTGGAGCTACCCATCACCTATGTCGTGAGAAAGATATTCTGCAGTCATACAGAGCCGTTCAGCCAGGTCGCTCTGTACTCATTGCTGATGGCACTCAGTCTCCTATCATCGGTCAGGGGGAGACAGCTTTACTACCATCTATGCACTTACAGAATGTGCTACATGCTCCAGAATTCTCTATGAACCTCTTATCTATTAGCCAGATTACTCGTGATTTGCACTGTCGTGCTATTTTTGATCCATCGTCTGTTATCTTTCAGGACATACTGACGGGCAGGGTGATTGGCTGTGGTTCTGAGCACAATGGCCTTTATCGTCTAGTTCGTAACTCCTATGCTGGCGTCTCCTTGCATTCCCAGGCCTCCGTTTCTCCGTACACCTGGCATCTTCGGTTCGGTCATCTGCCGCTTCAAAAGATGCGTCACCTCCTGCCTCAGATATCTCCGAGTTCCTCGTTTCGATGTGAAGCATGTCAGTTAGGGAAGCACCATCGGTCTAGCTTCCCCGGTCGTCAGAGTCGGAGCAGTAGCTCTCCGTTTGAACTATTTCATATTGATATTTGGGGTCCAAGTCGTGTCCCGGATCATCATGGGCACAGGTTTTATTTAGTTGTCGTTGACGATTTCTCTAGAGTGTCGTGGACTTTTCTTCTTAAGAATAAATCTGAAGCAGGACATGTTCTTCAAAATCTAATTAATGAAGTTCAAAATGTTTTTTCATCTACTGTTAAGTATGTGCGTACTGACAATGCATTGGAGTTCTGCACTCGCTCTCTTGCTACCTTCCTTTCCTCCAAAGGCATTATTCACCAAACCACATGTGCCTATACCTCTCAACAAAATGGGGTTGCAGAACGAAAACATCGCCACTTCCTTGATATTGCTCGTACTTTACTTATTCAGAGTTGTGCTCCATTAACGTTTTGGGGGGATGCCATTCTTACTGCATGTTATTTAGTCAATCGAATGCCTACAACTGTTCTAGGGGAAAAATCTCCTATCTCTGTTCTTTTTCCTGACAGAGATTTGTTTACACTGACACCGCGGGTTTTTGGTACCGTTGCGTTTGTTCACCGCTTATCTCCGGGGCTTGATAAGCTATCCCCTAGGGCTATCAAGTGTGTTTTTGTGGGTTATTCCAGGACTCAGAAAGGATACCGTTGCTATGACCCGGTCCATGACAAGTACTATGTGAGTCCAGATGTTACATTTTTCGAGCCTGTCATGTATTTCTCCCCTGCCGGTGACAGATTGGTCTCCTCCACATCATCAGATTCCAATGTCTATGTTCCACCACCTCCAAGCCTGGGTCCATCTTCTTCTCAACCGACACCACAACCACCACCACCACCTCCTCCGCCACCACCTCCAGTTGTCCATTTCCCTAAGGTCTACACGAGACGGACAGGCCCTGCTCAAGCTACGTGTCAACCATCCAACACGCCTCAGGTACATACTGATGATAACACTAATGATGGGTTAAATAATGCACCTGTGCAGGAGCTTTTACCACGGGAGGAGGAACAACCAGTCAGCACTGCGTTAGATGACTTGGACCGGCCTATTGCTCATCGGAAGCAGCGAAGACAGTGTGCATCATATCCTCTGGCCTCTCAGGTCTCCTTTCATCGTCTCACTGGGGATTTCCAGAAGTTTGCCGCTGCTGTGTCGTCAGTAGAGATACCTCGGACTTATCAGGATGCCATGAAGATTGAATGCTGGCGTTTAGCGATGGAAGAGGAGATGCGTGCCTTGCAGTCTAGAGGGACTTGGTCTCTTGTCCCTATCCCTCCAGGTGCATCTGTGGTGAGTTGTAAGTGGGTATTTACGGTCAAATATCATGCAGATGGTCGTCTTGACAGATACAAGGCCAGGCTCGTCGCAAGAGGGTTTACACAGACATATGGTGTCGATTACTTGGACACCTTTTCACCGGTGGCGAGGCACTCTACACTTCGTATTCTTCTATCAGTTGCAGTGGTACGTGACTGGACCATATTCCAGCTTGATGTTAAGAATGCTTTCTTGTACGGTGATCTACAGGAAGAAGTCTACATGCAGCAGCCACCTGGGTTTGCTGCTGAGGGGGAGAATCAGAAGGTGTGCAGACTTCATAAGGCTATCTACGGCCTTAAACAGAGTCCTCGAGCATGGTTCCAAAAGCTCTCCCAGCTTATTGAACGACAGGGGTTCAGAAGATCTAATGCGGACCACTCACTGTTCGTCCGGAAGACTCCTAGAGGTACCATCGTTGTTATGGTATATGTTGATGATATATTGGTTACTGGAGATGATGCACAGGGGGTTGAGATAACCAAGTCTATGTTGGGCAGTCAGTTCATTACAAAGGATCTAGGCACAATACGGTATTTTCTGGGGATAGAATTTGCAAGAAATACACAAGGAATGGTGATGACTCAGAGAAAATATGTCACAGATTTGCTGGTTGAAACAGGAATGACTGGATGCAGACCTTCAAGTACACCTATGGACCCGAGTATGAAGCTGTACGATGATGACACTGAGGAGGTGGACAAGAGAAGGTACAGAGAAATGGTGGGCAAGCTCTTATACATGACTATAACTCGACCGGATATTGCACTTGCAGTAAACCGGGTGAGTCAATTTATGGAGCAGCCAAGGCAAGTACATATGGATGCATTGTACATGATATTGAGATATCTGAAGTCTTCCCCAGGCACAGGGTTGCTGTTCAAGAAATCCACAGACTTGTCTATTTCAGCCTGCGCAGATGCGGATTATGCAGGATGTCCACGGGATCGTAAGTCTACTTCTGGATTTGCTATCTTTGTAGGAAGCTCTTTAGTCTCCTGGAAAAGCAAGAAGCAGACTGTTGTGGCGAGATCCAGTGCCGAATCCGAGTACAGGGCCATGGCACAGGCAAGCACAGAAATGATGTGGGTTAGAGCAGTCCTAGAAGATCTGAATGTTGAAGTTCCCTTGCCTATGAATCTGCAATGTGACAATCATGCAGCGTTATTCATTGCCAACAATCCAGCCTTCCATGAGAGAACAAAACATATATAGGTAGATTGTCATTACACTAGGGACATGATTCAGAAGGGCTTCATCTCCACGTCCCATGTCAGTTCAGAGGACCAGACAGCAAACATATTCACAAAGCCATTGCTCAGAGGACCTTTCCAGAGATGTTCTTCCAAGCTGAGCATGATAGATATCTATGCTCCATCTTGAGGGGGAGTGTAGAGATAGTTATTAGTCTTTGATGTTATTTATTATTTTAGTTTCTTTACGTACCTTTCATGTAATTTACCCAAGGGCTCTCTCCCTATATAAGAGACCCAAGGGCTCTATGGAATAATTATCTCAGTATTCTAACAATATTATAATCTAATGCATTTTAACTAAGATCAAGGCATAGATTTTGGAAAAATATTAATCTAAGATGTCCCATTAATACCTTTCCTCAACAACCAATATGCTTGCATTTAGTGTCATTTTAAGACGAGTCACACCGTGGCAATATGATCACTTATTCTAGAACAAAAATGGAAGATTCCATCAAAAGATAGGAAGCCATTGTGTAGTCGAAGGAATAGGCTCATGTGTATGTGCTAAATGAATCCTTATTCATTTCCCCCCCTTACAAAGAATATATTACCTTCATAAAAATATAGCATTTCGAAGGAGGAGGAGATTACAACTGTGGGGGAAGCCTATATATTCAGACAAACTTATGTGATGGTGCGCCACCTATATATTCAAGTTTGCAGAATTCTAGAGGTCAATACCGTCATGATTCTGTGCAAATAGTTAACTGTTAACACCAGCCAAACTTTATGTTGGCTGTTAGCACCATATTTAATTCTAGTACTTTTCGATTGAAAATAAGGAGGGTGGAGTTCAGAGTTGGAATCCACCTCATGCAATTAATTTTTAAAGACAGGTATTACAATCATATTATTCCAGGCCGATGCAGTGGCCCTGTAATGCCCCAGAACATTTTCCAGATAGAAGTGCAATTCATGAAAAATGCAGTCATTCCTTGCACACCAAATTTCGCAAAGCAGAGCAAATGTAGGAGATATGTCATCATGCGAGTTGCCACCCACTGTTTGTATAGAGCTCCAGAAAATGCGCAGTCATCAGTCCTGAGCCATATAATACCTGCATCATTCCATACCAGGTGAGATAAACTGCATCTGAAGAATAGATGGTCCATGCTTTCATATTCCTCCCCACATCTTCCACAAATTAGATCACCGGTAATAAGAAGCTCGTCCCGTCCTACCTTGGTAAGTAAGCGATCATATCTGGCAAGCCACAGAAAAGCCTTGATTCTCTGTGGTACTTTACTGCTCCATATAATACAACAATCGTGCTTAAGATCCTCCTGAATTATGTTATGGCAGTGAGCGAAAATCTGATCAGCTTTTTTAATAGTGAACAGACCATTAGCCCAACAGAAGTGATCTCTTCCATGGGCGATGCCTTGAACATTAAACAAATCATACAGCACTCCCAAGAAGTCATTTAGTTTCTGTTCCGAAAATTCCACTGTGAAGGTGGGCATCCAGGAGTCGCCCGTCCATGCCTAATGATCAAATACTTGAAGTCTTATTGGCTGTTCTACCTACCAATTAGTCATTATGGTAGCAGATTGAACCAACATGAGAGTTGTTGATCAAACATTATTTTTTATCTTTTTGTTTTTCATGATTTTCTTTTATGCAATGAAAAACTAAGATGTATACTATTTGATTATAACTCAATTGGCACTCTTCTCTAGTTATTTAATGATCAAACACGTATACATATATAAGATTATATGTTTTAGACATAAGTTTTATATTTAAATTAATTAAAATAGTTTTTTTAGAAGGAAAAGGGTGGCCTCCCATGTTGGGACCCACCGCAAAAAGTATGTATATATAACTAAAAAAAATACGTTACAATCACTTACAACGACCAAGTCGAGCATAAGCCCTACAATGTTCAATTACATTTTCAGTATAACATCTTAGCCCCTAAAAATGCTACCATTCCTAGCGCACCATATAGCTCAGAGTAAAGCCAACAGGTAAGCATTGTCCTCGTGGTCGTGACCACAAACCGCTCTATGGTTCCCCAAAAGCTGGCGCAATCCTGCCCATTACACCAGGATAGGCTGGCTATGTTCTAGATCTGACAAGAGAAGGAGCATGAGAAAAACATGTGATCAATGTTCTCCATTGTCGCCCCACATCTAGCACAAGGATCCACCTCCACCCCCAACAACAACCTCCGACGGGCCTGCATAAGAATCCTACCAAGCCGAAGGAACCACTGAAGGATCCTGATGCTGTTAGGAACCTTGCTCCTCCAGATGATACTGTATCAACAACCTCCTCATCCTCCCCCTCCCCATCATCCACCAAAAATCGATAAGCCTTATTCACCGAGAACCTATCATCACCCCAAATATAGTGATCTTTGCCCACTGATGGCCCCTTCACCTGTGCTAGATCTGCCTGTAAAGCTAAGAACTCCTGAATCCTGCGATCAGATACACCCGAGGAGAACGACGAAGACCACACTCCATGCATCCAAACATCTTTCACTGCCACCCCCCTGTTGTCAGCCAACTGCATGAGGCGCGGTTACCGATCGCCCAACACCCCATCGATCGTCCAGTCATCCCGTCAAAAACGAAATCCCGAACAATCCCCAAGAAGTCTCAATTTCAATTCAACCTCTGGGATCAACTCAGTAATCCCCTTCCATAGCGATGATGACAATCGCCCTGGTACGACTGTTTGCGACATGGACACCTCATAGAGCTTCCTCATCAGTCTACACACCGATTTTCCCCAGATGCGGACTACCCACTTAGCCATGAATGCTTTGTTCATCTCTGCCATTCGAAGAACTCGCAAGCCGCCCTTTTCCTTCAGTGCAGTCACCTTGCTCTAATCCACCAAGTGCACTCCTTTCCTCTGCTGCCTCTTATCTGATCAAAAGAATCGCCTCATCAAAACCTCGATCCTCGCATGACCAGAAGAATCACCTCATCAAAACCTCGATCCTCACATATCTGGGCAGAATTGTGGGACGCGAGGGCCAGATTCTCGGAGATAGCATGGATTGTGGCTGGTGACTTCAACGTCATGTTGTACTATGAAGATCGATCGAGGGGAGGGGGGCGAGGAGTGCAGGACCCTATATCTGGTTATTTGCTGAGGTGGTGGATGAGCTGGGATTGGAGGTCATCGATGTGGCAAATTGCAAGTACAATTGGAGGAATTCCTCCTCTAGATCTCAGCTTGACAGATTCATGCTATCGGTTGAGGCTTTGGAGATGTTTAATCTTGCTTGTGTTACATCACTACCCGATCCAGGTCATATCATACGCCATTATGTTTGCATATGTGAAGTGGCAGATGCTCTTCTTCTTATTTCAGATTTGAGAAGTGCTGGATTGTAACATCCGGTTTCCAATCAAACTCGGACCCGATCCGATTTGGATCCGATGAACCCAATAAAGTTGTTGGTCAATACCAAACAACCTAAAACAATCAGTCGATCGTGAATCAAAAGTCGTTCGGGCGAAATCGATAAAAAATCGGTCGCTTCGTAATGCGTGCCGTGAAAAAGCCGCGACGCAAATTCGGAAACTGCAAAACGAACCGAGACCGTCATTAGATCCGATTCGACGAAACAAGACCAACGGAATCGACCGTTCGTCAATCGGAGGTCGTTTGATATTTTAAATTCACAAAATTTAAACCCAAACCAAAAATCGTATCCGAAAACTTCGGGTATTCAAAACCTGATCAGAAGTATATCAATATTATACTCATTTTGATCGTCATTGAAAGATGATCAAATCAAGACGTAGTGCGTCAAAATCCGAGGCCCAAGGTGCGCGTACGGTCAACTTTAAGTATATCAAATAATAATAGTTGTTAAAAAAAATAAAATAAAATACTAATAGTAAATACTTTTACAACAGTAAACTGCAGCCGACCTGTCTATTACAGTAAATATATAATAATAATAATAATAATAATAATAATAATAATAAATGACTATCGTTCAGTCTGCAGCAAAATCCAGCAGCTCTTATTTCCAATTCCATTTGGCTTGGCATCTACACCACTTGTCCCAAATCTTTGTCCACATGGCAATTTCCAAGGCTTCACTGCACCTTATAAATACCAATCTGATGTCTCCTTTATTTCACTAAAATTTTGATTTAAGTATATATATGGCATTTATATTATACATGATCTTTTGTACAATTTATGCCTTTCTCTTACAGCCATTCAGGAATTTCTAAAAAAAAAACAACTTCAAAACTCTTCCGTTATACTCCGATGAGGAAGATGTAGGGTTAGTGAAAAGGGATAGGATTATCCTCTAGAAGAACCTACTAACAACCAGATTCGGATGAAGGCATTGAAACTTTATAATTTCCACATTGATGATATCGGTAAATTCTAGATTTTTTCTCATTCTGTGTAGAATCAGAGCACTAAATTTATCTTCAAATCAAAATAACTTTGGAAGATGATTCAATAAATTCACAACTTTGATATGCTCTTAGAACATATGACACATCAGGAGTTTAAACCGTTAAGTTCTATGTATCCTAAATATAAAGAGAAGAGTTGTTTAGCAATTAAATTCTCTAAAGTCACTAGCACCTGCTTCCACACAACCATGCTGGTCATTTTCGGATTTGGTTAGATTTGTATTACGTTTTTGAAATAGATAATCAACTTTCATTAGATTTATGTGAACCCCTTAGGATCTGAGTACCTGTTTACGCTACCTTCGCAGCTTTCCATTCACTAGAGATCGCATAATTTGTAGAAAAACAGGGATTTTTTTCGTTGCAATCATTGGCGTCTGACATTCACATTTATATTCATAACCACAAGTTAGTAGAGACAATTGGCACCAAAATCTTATTTCATTAATTTCCATATGATTTTACATGTACAATGTTTGTCTGTACATACAACATCCCAAAAAATTTGACTGAAGAGAAGAAGCATTTACAATATCAATTGAACTAAAAATTGTAACAAAAACCACGTACCGTCTGGTTTAGACCTTGTTTCCTGGAACCATGTATAGCTACTAAACAGCAGACTGATTATGATTTTTTTTATTTGGAATTTGGAAAGAAGTTATGATTTATTACCTCTCAATACTCTTGCTAAATTTTATTTTATTGGGAGATAAATGTCCTTGATATATATATATATATAAAACTTAGGTTATAAATTTACCAGCCACACCTGGAATTGCCTTGATAGATTTAACCTATATATATTGTTTATAAATTTACAAGAAAGCAGTTGAGCTGGCCTGTAAAGAATTTAATGTATAAATTTTAGTTTGTAAATTAACCAGACAATGTTATTAAGTATAGGTGCTTACCAAATTAATATTCTGATGTCTCCTTTATTTCACTAAAATTTTGATTTAAGTATATATATGGCATGTATATTATACATGATCTTTTGTACAATTTATGCCTTTCTCTTACAGCCATTCAGGAATTTCTAAAAAAAAAACAACTTCAAAACTCTTCCGTTATACTCCGATGAGGAAGATGTAGGGTTAGTGAAAAGGGATAGGATTATCCTCTAGAAGAACCTACTAACAACCAGATTTGGGTGAAGGCATTGAAACTTTATAATTTTCACATTGATGATATCTGTAAATTCTAGATTTTTTCTCATTCTGTGTAGAATCAGAGCACTAAATTTATCTTCAAATCAAAATAACTTTGGAAGATGATTCAATAAATTCACAACTTTGATATGATCTTAGAACAGATGACACATCAAGAGTTTAAACCATTAAGTTCTATGTATCCTAAATATAAAGAGAAGAGTTGTTTAGCAATTAAATTCTCTAAAGTCACTAGCACCTGCTTCCACACAACCATGCTGGTCATTTTCGGATTTGGTTAGATTTGTATTACATTTTTGAAATAGATAATCAACTTCCATTAGTTCTACCCAGAGAAATCTAATGAATTAATTAGATAATCAAACTCCTTTAGTTCTACCCAGATCAATTTTTCAAAAGTCTAATCATGAATAACTTATATATATAGGAGAAGAAGAATATAGTGTTGATTATAACAATTTGGTCCGTCAATCAAGCTAAGTACATAACAACTGCCGCATGCATATCTGAATCTCTTTAAGATTCTGAAGTTAGAGGGCAGAGTGAAAATAAGGAGATAAAGAAGATGGAATCAAACTCAGATCTAATAGATCCAATATGATCTCAGGATGGTCAGAAGGCTGATGAGGTTTCTGAGTTGAATCAGATTGGTAGAAATACGTCAGAAGAATGCGTAGTTAAAATATATATATATATATATATATATATATATTGACCTCAAATCCTTAGGTGAAAAAGAGAAGGTTGTGCGTGTACTGCAGTAGACGATCACGACGTAGATCTCGCCAATCTATTGCTCGTGGTTCAATTCGGATGAAGACGTTATACCTCAATTTAGTCACCTGAATCTATGTTTGTTCTATGGTTTGTCATATTTGATTGTTCCACATGCTTATGTGATTTAGGTAATTCATGAGTGATAATCGAGAGCGCTTCATCCGAATTGTGTCGTAAACGGGTACCCGGATCCTAAGGGGTTCACATGGATGCTGGAGGAGGGGTTTAGAGATATGATGGCCTCTTTCTTGGATAACCTGGAGGTGGAGGGCTCTGCTACAATACGGCTTGTGCTCAAGCTGGTTGCTCTTCAGCATAGGTTAATTACCTTTAGAAGGGAATCTCATGCTACACGTGAGTACAAGAGTCATGCTATAGATGAAATGATAAGGTTAGACTCCTTGGAGGATTGCATGGAGCTTGAGAAGGAGTTGGAGAGTCGTGAGGTAGTGTATAAAAACCTTCAAGAGGATGATATGAAGCAGGAGTAGGAGTGGAGGCAGAGATAGTGACAGAAGTGGTTGAAGGAGGGCGATGCGAACATCGAATTCTTTCATGCGGTGGCAAATGGATGGAGAAGGCGAAATATGATCCATTCTATCGAAGTAGGGGGAATGTTTTTTTGGTGAGGAAGAGGTTGCGAGGGCGGTTATGGGGTACTTCAAGAACATGAGCAGGCGAGCATCGCACAATTGTTCCAGGTGACTTGATTTGTGAATGAGTAGCAATCCTGATTCAGAGGAGGGATTGATGAGACTGTTCGCTATGCAAGAGGTTCGTGAGGTTCCCCTTGCTCTGAATTCGGACGGTTGCCCTAGTCTGGATGGCTTCTTGGTGTTTTTCTTCGGGGAGTTCTAGGATCTAGTCGATGAGGTGGTGACGATGGAGATGATTTCGGAGTTTGCTATTGGAAATTTGGGATTTGATTGTCTGAACCGCTCATTGATTTTTTTGCTGCCCAAGGAGGTTGCAACTAGGGTGGAAGATTTCCATACTATCACGCTTTCTAACACAATATACTTGATTGTGGTCAAGGTTTTGGCAAACCGTTTGAGGGGAGTTATGGGAGCGCTCATTTCTTTGGTCTAAAGTGCCTTGGCAAACCGTTTGAGGGGAGTTATGGGAGCGCTCATTTCTTTGGTCTAAAGTGCCTTTTTACGTGATATACATCTTATAGAAAATGCGGTCTTGAGTTTTGAGATTGTGGCGGATTGAAGGAGTAAAGTTAGGGGAGTTATGTGTATGGTTGATTTCTCGAAGGGTTACAATAATGTTGACCGGTGTTTCCTATGAGCATCACTGTATAGAAGAGGCTTTCCGGACTAGTGGATTGTGTCGATGAAGAGGTGTGTCACGACTGCATCGTGCGTTGTTCTGGTGAATGGGCAACCCAAAGGGGGGTTACTTTTAGTCACAACGGGAATTGTGTCAGGGCTGCCCTCTAGCCCCCTTGCTGTTCATTCTTATGGCAGATGCATTATCGGTCATGATGGATTGGGCGATGTTTGACGGTTTTTGCGGCAACTACCGTAGAGAAGAGTTGTCGTTGCCTATTCTTCAGTATGATTATACACTTTTTGCGGAAGGTGGATCAGAGAGTTGTAGGGCCTTGTCTGCTATCCTTGACATCTTCGGCGTGGTTTCTGATGTGATGCTCTACAGGGATAAGTTGGACTTTGTGCCTTTCAATTTGGAGAAGGAGTTGGTTGATGAGTATGCTGGTTGGCTGAGATCACCCCATGGAGCTTTGCCAATGCGGTACCTTGGTGTGCCTTTGGTCTGTAGGAGGATGCGATAAGCAGTTTGGTTACCTGTGATTGAGAAGTTAGAGCAGAGGTTGGTGGGTTGGAAGTCGGTGTCTATCCCGTGGTGGTAAATTGGTGTTGCTGAAGCTGTACTTTCTATAGTCCCTATTTTTTTTATCCTCTAGGCTCCTCTCTATTGGAGTAATGAAGCGGCTTGAGAGCATCATGAGATGGTTTTTTTGGTCATCTTTAGGGCAATCAAATGGATTGCCTTTAATTGATTGGGGTACAGTCTCTTCTTCGAAGGACGATAGTGGCCTTGCGGTGTGTATCCTGAAGGAGATGAATAAGGCTCTAATCAGTAGGTAGATTACTTGGATATGGGGGGAATGTAACAGTTCGGTCTGCATCTTGTTATGGAAGCTGTATGGTGTGGGTTGTTTGCTACTGAGGCCCAGGGTGGTTGAGCCCTCTCCCTCATACTTTTATAGGGAGATATGTGGTTTGATGTTGGAGATTCATCCTTTCTTGAGGCCGATAGTGGGTGATGACACTGGTTTCATGTTATGGACTGATGATAGGATGAGGGCGGGGCGCTTGGGTTGAGATACCCTCGTCTGATGGCACTAGTGGTAGATTCGAATTGTTCTATTACTGACATTTGAAATGGACACTCTTTCTTCCCTCATTTCAGGTTTGATCCGTCTGACCAGAGGATGAGTAAGCTCTTGTCGCAGGAGCTGGAGGTCATGGAGGGGCCCACAGAGGGGCGTCCCTCTGATGGGTCCAACGATCCTTGACCTTGAGGATGCATGACGTACTATAGAAGAACATGGAAATGAAAAATCCTTGCGCAAGTGAAGGTCTTTATATGGTTGTTTTGGAGGGGGAGATTGTTGATGAGTGACAAATTTGCAAGCAATACCCTAAATGTCAGATTTCGGTTTCATCTCGGTCAGCCTGGAAAAAAAATTCGATGAAATTTAGGTGAAATGACCAGAAATGAGGGGAATTACTTGAAAACTCATTTTTTTTCTAAAAATAAGATTTCTAATATTATTTAACTCAGTAAATGATATAAAAATACACATTTTTTGCTAACAATAAGATATTAACATGATATGTTACATCAAATTTCCATCCCATCGCTCCAACATTCAATGTAGTATACTATTACGAATCAAAATCAGATTTGAAATCGAAATTAGATGCCATTAGTATCACCTCTTGAATACGAAGAGAGTGGTGACACGTGCGATAATAGTAAAAGAGAAAAACGTTGGCCAGCAAAGAGTACTGACAAAATGATATCATATGTAAGAAATTGAAGATAGAAATGATAGCTTGGAACTTGTATCTAACCAAAATACTTTCAACTTAGAAAAATATTTAATTTTAGAAATAAAATAAGACATAGACATATACATATACAAACACAAATCTTTCTGAAATTTATGTCTAATAGATGCATTGTATAGCTTGTGATCGTAAAATATATACTATACAAGACACAAACAAATAAACTAATACCAAGAAATTGTGTATCATTCATAAACACAATCTATATCCAACTTGATAGTTCACAATATTTGGAAAGTTGCTAAAAACCTAGCACTTGTACAACAACATGTACTCCGTATAGTAGACAGAAGCCGCAAGAAAGTAAAGCCTTAAATTTTGGATTTTGATTTCATTTCACCATGTTCAGAAAGATAAACTTCGCATAATTTTGGTGAAATCTTCAGAAATCTTGAAAATGACTCTAAACTTGACTTTATCCAAAAAATTGGATTTCAATAACCCTAAGTCAATAAATAAAATAGGAACACACATTTATTTGTAAAATAGAATTGTAAATATAATTTGTGAAGTATTATTATCTTCATAATCATCATACATGTTGATTTGTAGAGCAAAGTATTGCATAAAGTATGAACGATACGCTAAATTGGAAGAAAGAGCAATGATAATCACCTCGTCAATAAGAATGAGGTGACAAATATAAAAACTACTAATAAATAAATAAATAAATATATATCAAAATAAAGAAAAATAAAAAATAAAGTTCTTCAGTTAAAACTTGAATTTAAGTCTAAATCACGTGTCTAATTAATCTGTTGGGATGTAGATCTAAAATTTAGAAACTAAATAAAGAAACTTCTTCAAACAATGTAAAGTTCGCTAATAGCTCAACATATAAATGAATAAATAAGTGAAAATTCATCAATATATGCAAATTTCGATGAAAGCTGAGGGTAGATTCACTTATTTTTGTTGTTTCGCCGAAATGACATGCAGTTCGATGAAATTTCATTGACATTTCGATGTTATTTCGTTGAAATCCTGGAAAAAGAAATAAAGTTTCGTTTCGATTTCAGCGACCTAAAGAAATGGAAATTTCGGAGAAATTCGGTAGAATTTCGTTGAAATTTAAGGCCATGTTGCAAGGTTCATTAAGGCGCCATATCCATCTCATCGTCGATGCTAGGAGAATGTGGACCATCTTTTTGTCAGGTGTAGGAGTTTTGTAGCAGCATGAGAGCTTTCCAGGTGTCCCACAATGTACACTGATGGTGTCTCGGGATACTGGGAGTCCATTGGAGCTGACCGGCATGGCTTTGGGAAGGAGTGAGTCACCTGGTGACAATGATTTGCGCTATTTGGTTAGCTAGAAATGGGACGATCTTTTGAGAAGAGCATTTTTATGGTGAAAATGTGGTGGCTCATGCGAAGGCGCTAGTTGAAATTTGGAGTGTGTAGTTATGTATCCCCCTTCTAAAAATCACGTAAATTTTCTGGTGATTAAATGGCGAAGTTTTTGGGCATACACCTATATGGTGGAGACCCTTTTTGCTTTTAAAAAAGTCATCTTACATAACTGGCACCCCAATAATATAAAGATCACATACGATCTCAATTTATTTAAGTAAGAAAAATAAAGGGATATTTGCCAGAGCACTGGCACCCCTACCCCACGCTCCTCACCTGCTCGCCCACCCGCAACCGAGGCCCGCTCGCGCTCTTCCCCTGCTCCCCCCCAAGCAGCCGAGGCTGGGTGCTCGCCCACCCCCTCCCGCGCTCCTCCACCTTTCGCGCTCCCTCCCCCCTGCGACAGAGCTCCCGGAGTCGAAGCTGAAACCCCTCCTCCTCCCCCGCGCGAACTCAAATTCCCCCGGTGCTCGAGGTTGAATGCTCGTCCCACCTGAAGCAAGATGAAGAGAAGGAAGGAGGGCTTTTTTTGTTTGTTTCTAACCATTTGATTGAGGATGAGTTAGATTAACTCACTCGTATGGTTGAGTTAAGATGTTAAACTAACGGAAGGTTATGAATGTGAGACGGAGTGACTATTCAGGGTTTCTCATGTAATTCGCGATTATACATGGTTATGAATGTTATTGCGAAATTACTCAGGGTCATGGGTGTAAAAATCCCAAAAATAAATTGCGAGGGATTTGAATTGGACATATGCGAAAATCAAAACGTGAATTTTATCGTAATCCTTTATTTCACATATTAAAAAAGTCTTCTCCTTATGAGTTACTTAATCATCGAGTGTTGTATGTGAGGATTTCATTCTTATGTAACCAAATATATGGTTAAAAATAAATGTGACGTATAAGGTAGCGTCTTTGTCGATGAAGTGTTCCCTTAGAATCGTCCTTGATGTTCATTGGATTGCCGTTGAAAAAGTGATGTGGTGCTTGCAATGTTGGTTTTATGAAGTTTTGAGAAGCCATGGAGCAACAAAAACAAGATTTCTCAACAACAAGAGGGGTTGGGAATAACCTTGCTATTGGGTCCAATGCTCTAAATCCTTATGGTATAAGGTAGTAGAGATTGTATGAGTCGTGTGTCTCGTAATAATTTCAATGTATATTGATTTTGTGTCGATGAGTTTGTAAAATATGAAAAAAATGCTGTACCTCTATAGATACTTCGAGGCTTTCATTCCATCAACGACGACAAGACAATAACTTGAGTTCTCTACCTTCTTTTGTCAATCTTTTTTGCGTATCTAATAGAACATTAAACCATGAAAACGATTTGATGACAACTTTGAATATTTGGGGAGGAGAATATAAGAGAGCGTAAGATGAAGTAAGGGAAGCACATAAAAATGCGAGATTTTGGGGAAGAGAAGCACAAAGATATACGTGGAGAGAGAAGTGCTGGAGAGGGAATAAGGAGAAACTCCAAATTATAATTATACACAAATATGTAACCTTGATGATGTCTACTAGCCCATTTTTATTTAGAGAGGTGGAATTACTATATATATATATGCATAAGTGCATGTATAAACTTACACCAACCTTTGGCTACTCACGACAGAAATCATCACTCTTGGCTTTTAGAGAACCTTTGGCTACTCTGTGTTTGTCAGAAGATGACCAACTGGTATTGTTATACTTGCTTTTTATGTGGATGATATGATTGTTACAGGTAATGATGATAAATGGGTACTAGAGACAAAGGCCTTCCTTCAGAAGGTGTTCGTCACCAAGGACCTTCGCCCACTACGCTATTTCTTGGGCATAGAATTTCTATACACTATAAAGGGACTTCATCTCTCATAGAGGAAGTATTTTCTGGACATCCTTACTGAAGCCAGATTACTTGGATGCAAGCCCTCTGGTATTCCTGCAGATCTGCAGAAATACTCAACATCCTCTGGTTATGTTTTCGAAGATTACTCGGTACCGAAGCCTGGTTGGCACACTCCTTTACCTCACTGTCACCAGACCATATATTTTGTGAACCCCTCAGGATCCGGGTACCCGTTTACGACAAAATTCGCAATAATTCATTCACATTGATCGCAGAAGTTGTAGAAAAGCAGGGAAAATTTTTCGCGCGGCTAATTATCCACATGACATTCACATCCACAACATAAACCACAAAGTAAAAGAGACAGTGGCACCAAAATTTTCTTTTCATTAATATTCATATCAAGTTACAATATGTACAAGGATCTTCCATTACAACATATATCCCAAAGTGTGATACAAAGAGATAGCATTTACCTCATCATCTGAACAAAAACTGAGACAAGTAATTCATACCGTCTAGTATAAACTCTGTCTCCAGGAAGCATGTATATACTGAGCGGCTACTGAGAACTGCAGGCTGTTTGCCTGCCACACACAATAGGAAAGAAGAGGCGTCAGCCATTGCTGGTACCTCCCTAAAATTTATAAAAATAACTTGACATTTAATATGTGCAAAAGCAAGCAAGTAGAAAGGTGGTATAAGTAAAATCTACATCTACTTGCGTAAGTAAAAAGAGTTTGTTTGTAATGCGTTTCTAATGATTTCACCAGAACCCGGCATTTCCCATATGTAACATGTTTATATAGCAGTTGCGTAATCATGAGTGTACGAGTGTGAATGCATATATCGTTTTCTTCAGAGATCATGTTGGTGAGTGAAAAATGGAAAAGTTGAGATTGTAGAGATCTATTTATTTAAATTCTTGGGTAGAGAGAATGGTCTTTTGATCATAACTTCTCAAATTCTTAACTTCAATGTTTCAGATATAGCTCCAGATGTTGTAGATGTAGATATGGATGATCTAGATATAGAATCGCCAAGTCTGTTTGGCGAAGTAAACTCAAGCGGTGAAGAAGCCTACAAATGGCTCTTCCGTCTCGCCCTCTAATTGGAAGCGCGGTCCAATAGAGGGATAGGTCTACTCCCCCAACTACGCCACTGAGACGGGTGAGAGGGACTTCCTAGAAAAGTCGCTCTAGAAAACTGCCCGGCTAGTACGGGCGGACGAGCTCGTACGTAAAAACTGAAAACCAAGGATCCCCCGCCTGGGTATCCTAAAAGACAGGGTCAGCGGAACTGGTCTAAAGTCTGGATCCCAACGAGGCGTAAAAACACTTGCGAGCTCGCGTAAAAATCGTGTAAAAGACTGGGATCCTAGACCCGGCCATTAAGCGGCCGCCTGCCCTAACTGAGCTTCCTTTCCTCCACCCAGGTTGAGGGTCACCGCGCCCTCGCACGATTAGGTATATGATCACCATAATCGGCATATATTAATCACCACTGATTCCTATTAACCATCTAAGTTTATTGATTATGTAGTCATACCTTCATATCTTATGTGATTGGCTTTTCCATTCTATCATGATGACAAATCGTATTCATGTAATAAGTTATACTTACAATCATTGATGAAGATGGTTATTGATGTAGTAATACCTAAAGTTTTACTCCACTCCCATCTTAGCATTAGGAGATCTAGAACCAAGAATTTAAGAATTTATGATTAGATATGAACTAAGGTCAAAATCACACTAAGGCCTCCAGACTTTAAAGGGATTCTTTTGATCGAAGAAAGTGCTTTATGTTGGAAAAGAGTACTTGGATTTTAATTTATGTATCTTTCCATTAACAAATAGATGTATATTATAGTGGTGTATTCCCAGGTAAAAAAAAAATAGTGCATCGTACCCGCTGGTTTTCATGATCATTTGATTTGTAGTTAACCTAAAAGTATCATATATACACTCAAACTTACTACTTATTACAACATGCTGATATTTTACTGTAATCAATGTTTATTTGATTGATGGAATACAAGTGTGATGTACTTAATGGTCATACAACAAACACCTTATAATTGTATTGGATCCTTACTGGATTGCTGTAAAAAAAAATAGCAATGATCATCCCAACCTTCACAAACCTATCTATACAAATCAGTCCATGACGTTGATTATGAAGAAAACTATGAATTGCATACTACCAGAATAATCTCAACAATTCAAGATGAAAATTCCATTGGTAATTCCTCAACTTCAGCTATATTTTAATATCAGAATATTCCTTTTGTATTAATGCATTACAACAAAATACTTATTTTTGTAGAGATTTCTTTTCTCACGATTTAAGGAATAATGTCTTTCACCTTCACTTTGCCAAACTAGAGGAATCGCTTGCTTAACATCCATTTTTTTATTCAGATTTCCTTCAATAGCAATAGAAATTACGATTCTGTTCCATTTGAATGCTTAGCAAGTGAATTGAACTATTCCAGGACGTTCAAGACAACTATCTAGTTTAATTAAAAAAATCTATCTTAACTCAGAATACATACACAATAAGTCACGAGGGTCTTAAATATGAGGACTTTATTTTAAGAACAATATTTTCCTTATTAAAAATATGAAACACAGATTTATTCCTCATACCAAACATGATGAGCTTGTCCATAAGTTTAATGCAGATAGTATACCTAATCACCACTACCGAATAAACCATACTTAAACAATAACACTCTATCATTAAATTACCAAATTAATATGGCATATTAGGATCGATTATTTTTTTTTCTTAATCAGTGTCCAGTATTTCCAGGAGCAAGAGGTTCCTGGAATATATATATATATATTATTTATACCAACAAAGATAAAAAAATTTGTAGTGTAAAATCAAGATGTATGCCCCTTATCAAAATAAATTGTTAGTAATATTAGAAGAGCCATATATATATGTATAATTCTATGCTCCAGAAACAATGATTCATACTGCATTCCAGCAACTATACATGAATCAAATAGTGAAAATTATGAAAATCTTGTGAAAATCTCATGTATGGCAGCAAGATAGGGGCTGGGGTTTGTACATGCATGGCATAAAAATGTGAATTTGCATGTATGGCAGCAATAGATGGGGAAAGGAGGTACCTCTTTCTTAAATTTGGAGGAGAATATGCATACAGGAGCTCCAGCCAAGTTCTTCAAATGCATGCAACAGCTGGAAGTAGATCTACGGCAGCAGGGAGAAAGACGAGGAGGAGAGTGCCTTGAAATCTCTAAGTTTTAGAGAATTTCTGGGCATGCATGCTGCAGTCCAAGCTTGGCCAGCAACTGAAATTGGCAATTAGAAGCTCCAAAATGTAGTACCCAATTTCCTTGATTGGCTTGTTGTGAAGGAGAGATCTGGAGGCTGCTGGAAGTGATTGCAAATGAGACTCCAGCATAGAGACACCTCAGTTCTCAATTGAGATGGAAGAAAAGAAGGGGCTGATGGGCTGTAACTCCTCCTTCTCGTTGGAGGAAGATGGAAATAAAGAGTAGACGGAGGGAAATGGTTGGCATATATATAAGAAAGTGAATTGCCAAGTGGAGATATCACATGCCAAATGGATTAATCAAGGGAATAGAAAAACGCAAGTGGCGGTCTGCTGTGTACAACAGTTGTCAAAGAAAATAATTTAATATATATTATTTTATTTATTTATTCTCTTTCTTTTCTATACAAAAGTTGACCGTATCTGGACCTTGAGCGTCGAATTTTGACGCGCAATATCTCGTTTCGATTGTCTCAGAATGACGGTCAATATGAGTATAATATTGATATACTTTCGGTCGAGTTTCGAATACCCGAAATTTTCGGATACGGTTTTTTTTTTAAGGTTAAATTTTACGATTTAAAAATATCAAACGACCTCCGATTGACGAACGGTCAATTCCGTTGGTTTTGTATTGTCGAATCGGATCTAATGACGGTCTCGGTTCGTTTCGCGGTTTCCGAATTTGCGTCGCGACTTTTCACGGCGCGCGTTACGGTGTGACCGATTTTCGGTCGATTTCGCCCGAGCGACTTTTGATTCATGATCAATTGGTCGTTTTAGGTTGTTTAGTATTGACCGACAACGTTTTTGGGTTCATTAGACCCAAAATCGGACGACTTCGGGTTTGATTGGAAACCGGATGCTACATATTTCCTATGCAATGAGTAGAGCTAGCCAACACATGTAGCAACTTGCTACAATCACTGGCAGGATGTCCTCCATATCCTACAATACTTGAAGAAATCCCTAGGATGTGGCCTCTTTTATGGGGCTAATGGTTGCACTGATGTTATTGCCCATGCTGATGCTGATTATGCAAGTTCACATGAGGATCGTCGCTCCACCATATGATGGTTAGAGGAAAACTTGTCACTTGGAGGAGCAAGAAACAAACTGTTGTATCCACATCCGGTGCAGAAGCAGAGTACAGGACGATGGCTCAGGCTACCTTTGAGATCACATGGCTATTGACATTCCTGCAGGAACTCAGTATTGTTGTCACCATTCCTATTCCACTATACCGTGACAACAAATCTGCTACATACATTGCTACGACTTGTGTTCCATGAGAGAACCAAACATATAGAGTTTGACTGCCATTTTGTTCGTGACACCATACGATTGGGAAAGATTACGACTCCTCACATCACAACAAATCTTCACCTTGCAGATGTATTCAGAAAGGCTTTACCCAAGAAGCGTCTTTCATGGATATCTTCCAAGTTGGGCATGATTGATAGATATGTTCCAACTTGAAGGGGAGTGTTAGTATTGTATTTATGGTTCTTATTTTAACGTTGCAACCCCTCTGAGGGTACTTTTTTGTTTTTCCCGATTTTGAGCTCTCTAGGGTTCCGTCCTATATAAGGACATCTAGATCTCTTGATTAAGATATGCAATTTCATTCTGTCATGGTTTCCACATATCATATTTTTTTGAGTCCCAAACGGGGGAAACACACTAAGGTATCCACCCCAAATATATTAATAGACGAAGATAAGTTACGAAGAAGACTTATATTAGCAAAAAAGACTCAAGAAGAGTCCTAGAGTAAAAAATTACATTCTCCTACAAAAATGTACAGAAAAGAGTGCACCATTTTTAGCTAACCAAATAGCCCAAGTAGTTTCTAAAGGCATCGGGAGATCCTCTCTTGGTTGGTGTTTTGCCTCCATCAATGAATCCTAAAACACGTTCAGATTCTCAAGGTTTGGCCAATCATCACCAATACCCATCCAGATTGGGGACATATTCTCACAATGGAAAAAAATGTTCCACCGTCTAATATGTGCTTCGAAAAGGGGCACTTGTTGGAGATATTTGTGAACATCTTGCACGCCTGTCTCTAGTCATAATGCGTCTTCTGCGATGTAGCACATAAAAATCGATTTTACTTGGCAGCTTTAGCTCCCAGGTAAGATTGCAGTCACGTACGAAAGCATCCGACCTCAGTGGAGGCGGGCTGGTGATAGCTCCTGTTGGAAAAAATGAGCAAGTTGTTTATTCATAAGCCTTAGGCTCTCTTATATAGGAGAGTAGCCTATGGGTAAATTACATAAAGCATACAACTAAAAATAAAAATAACGAACAGGTACGGGTACTAATATATATGCGTCAACACTCCCCCTCAAGATGGAGCATAGATATCAATCATGCTCAGCTTGGACATACACTTCTGGAATGGACCTCGAAGTAATGCCTTGGTGAATATGTCAGCAGTCTGATTCTCTGAGGTGACGCGAGATGTAGCAATGAACCCCTTCTGAATCATGTCACGTATGTAATGACAGTCAACCTCATGTGCTTGGTCCTCTCATGGAAGGCTGGGTTGTTTGCAATGAACAAGGCTGCCTGATTATCACATTCCAGCTTCATAGGGAGCGGTATATCAAGACATAGATCTGTAAGTAGAGCTTTCACCCACATCATTTCTGTACTAGCCTGGGCCATAGCCCTGTATTCAGATTCAACACTGGATCTAGCTACCACTGTCTGTTTCTGGCTCCTCCACGAGACTAGGGCATCTCCAACATAGACTGCAAATCCTGAGGTGGACTTCCAGTCCGTGGGGCATCCCTGCATAATCTGCATCAGCACATGCTGTGATAGAGATCTCCTTTCCCTTCTTAAATAGCAAGCCTGCACCTGGAGTTGATTTTAGATATCTCAGAATCATGTGTATAGCATCCATATGGACCTGACGTGGTTGCTCCATGAATTGCTCACGCGACTCACTGCAAATGATATATCAGGTCTAGTGATCGTGACATACCGTAGTTTGCCTACTAGTTCTCTGTACCTTCTCCTGTCCACCTCTTCCGTGTCATCATCATAGAGCTTCATGCTGGGATCCATTGGTGTCGTAGCAGGCCGACACCCTAGCATACCTGTTTCACTCAATAGATCTGTAACATATTTCCTCTGCGACATTACTAATCCGTATGGATTTCTAGCAAACTCCAGCCCCAGAAAATATCTAAGGACTCCCAAGTCCTTGGTGACAAATTCGGTTCCCTGTTTTTCCTTCGCCTGCTTTATGCCCTGCTCATCATCTCCTGTAATCAAGATGTCATCAACATAAATCATGATTACAATGATACCTCTAGTTGTCTTCTGCACAAACAAGGAATGATCAGCATTGGAGCGTTTGTATCCTTGTTTCTCGAAGAGATCTGAAAGCTTCTGAAACCATGCTCTGGGGCTCTGCTTAAGGCAATAGATAGCCTTATGTAACCTGCATACCTTGGAACACTCCCCCTCAACAGTAAAACCAGGTGGCTGTTGCATATAAACTTCTTCCTGCAAATCTCCATATAGGAATGCATTCTTCACGTCCAACTGATGAAGCGGCCAGTCTCGAGCAACTGCAACTGACAACAAGATACGTAGAGTGGAATGACGTGCCACATGCGAGAATGTGTCAAGGTAATCCACCCCGTATGTTTGTGTAAAGCCACGTGCAACCAGACGTGCCTTGTACCTGTCAATAGAACCATCTGCATTGTGCTTCACTGTAAACACCCACTTGCAGCTCACTGGGTTCACAGTATAGGAACCAAACTCCAAGTTCCTCTGGACTGGAGTGCCGCCATTTTTTCCTCCATTGCTAGCCTCCATATACTATCTTGCATAGCATCATGATAATTCCTTGGAATATCGACAACTGAAAGTGCCACAACAAAAGACCTGAAATCTCCAGATAGCCTCTCAAAAGATACGGATGCTGATAATGGATATGTAGCACAACTTCTCTTCGACTTGCACAGAGCAATTGGAACATCTAAGTCAACTGTAGTCTCATCTGGCCCCTGCAACATATCCTGCTCAGAAATGTCGTCAGATCCATCAACATTCATATTTTCATTACATACCATAGGCGAGCTAGTAGACGAGTCATGACCATGAGCGGGAGGAGGCCTGCGGGTATAATGAAACGGTAGCGGTGATATAGTTGGTGGTGGCGGTGACGGCAACTGTGGTGGTGGTGGTGGTGACGACATCTGAGGTGGTGGTGTCATAAATATGGCATCAGTGGATAGAGGTGGTAGCTGCTTGTCTCCTGATGCTGAAAAATACATAACATTTTCAAAAAATGTAACATCTGCACTGATCATATACTGCCGACGCAGAGGATCAAAACACTTGTACCCCTTTTGAGTTCTGGAGTACCCGACAAAAACACACTTGACAGCCCTAGGAGCAAGGCCTTAAAAGTCGGATTTCGGTTTCGTTTCGGTGAGGGACCGAAACGAAATTTCGGCCGAATTTCGGTCGAAATTCGACCGAAAGTTCGGTCATTTCGGTGGTTTTTTGAACTAGACCCCCCCAAATTTCGACCGATATAGCCATTTCGGTCGAATTTCGGTCACCTACCGAAACTGAAATTCGGCCGAATTTCGGCGAAATTTAAGGCCATGCCTAGGAGAGAGCTTGTCAGTACCAGGCGACAACTGATGGACAAATGCAACCGACCCAAACACACGGGGCGTAAGAGAAAACAAATCCTTGTCAGGATGAATGACGGTAAACGGGATCTGTTCATTTTAGACAGAAGAGGGCATACGATTAATTAGGTAACATGCAGTGAGAACTACATCACCCCAGTAGGAGTAGGGAACATGACTCTGTATAAGGAGAGATCTCGTGACATCAAGGGGGTGACGGTGTTTCCTTTCAGCAATTCCATTCTGTTGAGATGTATGAGCACACGACGTTTGATGAACAATCCCTTTTGAGGAGTTATAACTAGCAAGAACATTTGTGCATAGTTCTAACGCATTATCACTTCTCACAAATTTCACCGATGTGGAAAAGACATTCTGTATTTCATTCAGAAAATGGATAATTATATTTCCTGCTTCAGATTTATTTTTATCAGAAACACCCATGACACTCTAGAAAAATCATCCACAAATACAATATAAAATCTGTGTCCCTGATGATCAGGCATACGACTCGGACCCCAGACATCAACATGAAATAACTCAAACTTGGAGGTACTACTCCGACCTGGACGACTGGGAATGGACGACCTGTGATGCTTTCCCAACTGACATGCCTCACAATGAATATGTGTGTAAGGAGGACCATGAGGTAACACTTGGCGCAACTTCTGAAGCGGTAAATGACCAAAACGCAGATGCCACAGTAAAGTAGGTACTTGTCCAGCAGGAGAGGATGTGGTTCCAGCAAATGGCGTCTGATTCAGGCGGTAGAGGCCTCCTTGCTCATAGCCACGACCAATCACGTTGCCCGTATGGATGTCCTGAAAATCAAAGAAGATGGATCAAAAATTGCCCGACAATGAAGATCCTTCGTAATCTGACTAATTGACAACAGATTCATAGAAAAATCAGGTGCATGTAGCACATTCTTGAGCTGCATAGAAGATGTCAGTGTAATCTCTCCCTGACCAGTGATGGGGGAATGTGTGCCATTAGCAATTACTACTGTCCGTCCCGGAGGGATCTGAGTGTATCTTGTAAGTAGACTCTGGTCGCCACATAGGTGATGTGTAGCGCCCGAGTCCATAATCCATGGCAATGTATCTGATCTACTACTGTGGAGTGCAAGTATACTACCTGAGGCACTGGTAGAGCCAGAGGCAGAAGCAGCATCATCAGAATGACTCTCTGTAGTCGGTGCTGGACCAGATGGTGGAATAATGCCCCTCAGACGAGCAACTAGATCATCGAATCACTGATCCAAAGTAGCAGCAGACGGGGGCTCTATCTGCTCAGCAGCTCGTGCGGATGCAGGAAATCCATGCTTCGAGTAGCATGTGTCTTCATTGTGTCCAACTTGGTGACAGTAAGTACATGTTGGCCTAGTGCGGCCTCCTCTTCCACGAGGTCCACGTCCACGGCTCTGGTGATGAAACCCACGACCTCGGTTGGCTGCCATGGCTGAAGAATTCTGACTCGCGGCTGTGGAAGAAACTGTGATCCGACTCAATCTATGAAAAGCTTCCTCCATGGGAGGAATAGTGGAATCCGCCAAAATCTGTGATCGTGCTGCCTCATACTCAGGATCAAGTGCTGCCAGGAACACACCCACCATAGTCGCTTTCCTGTTGTCTTCTGCTGTTCTGGCGTAGCTGTGAGAGGCATGAAGCATAGAGCTTCTCGAACATCCTCTCAGTGATGTATAGAGAGAGTGTAAAGGGCGACCATTCTGCTTTATTGTGAATATGTCATGCTGAAGTTGCAGGATCTTCGTCTCGTTCTTGGCCTGAGAGTACGTAGCCGCCAGAATATCCACATATCACTTGGCTGTGGGTTGGTGTAGGATGTCATTGGCAATTTCAATAACCAATGTACCGGATAGCCAAACTTTGGCATATGCATCATCAGCCTCCCAAGAGGCATTGGTTCCAGTCTTCTCAGCAGGCTCTGGATCGGTAAGAAGTGCTTCTCACCCGTTGACTTCATCATGCTCATGAACTGCATTGCCCACAGTTCATAGTTGGTACCGTCCATCTTGACAATAGGCGCTGGACCACGGAATGCGCCAATAGATGGGATATCTGCCTTGCTCTCTGACATACTGGATACTGAAGACTGGAACGATTGACAAACTATGTGATTTGTCTACAATGACATAAACGGGTTTAGTTGCACGTGTAGACGTCAAGCAACTAAACCCATGATGATTGTTCTCTGCTCTTTAGGGCTTGGAACCGTGCACGCGTACAGTAGCTACGCGCGCTGACGCGCTGGATGCACTGGAATCACACGACCTCTGCGCACTGGGCACGCGAACGCTGTGCACTGGGATCACGCAGGCGTGCAGATGATGCACGCGCGGCACAGGACACACACGGGACCCGCACAGGATACGCACGGGACCCACACAAGATGGTGCGCAAACAGGAGCACCGCCCGCTACTGCGCGCGACACGCACAGAGCCGCACTCGCCCGCTACTGCGCACTGGCGAAGGAAACGGGCCAGCGCACGATGTTGCTTCAGATGGCGCGATCTCACCGCGAGAGCACCGGTGGAGATGGTGCGCGAGAGATGGCGCAGCGCTAGGGATGGCGCACCGCAAGAGCACGGGGAAGCACCACGAGCAGATGGGCCAAAGGCAGCGGCGCCGTGCGTGCTTCCCAAGAGATGGCGGCGTCGATCGAAGAGAGAGGGGCCGGCGGGTGGTGGGGTAGGGCTAGGGTTTCGAGAACTCCGGTCTAGGACCGTCGCTCTGATACCATGTTGGGAAAAATGAGCAAGTTTATTCCATAAGCCCTAGCTCTCTTATATAGGAGAGTAGCCTATGGGTAAATTAAAGCATACAACATAAAATAAAAATAACGAACAGGTACGGGTACTAATATATATGCGTCAACAGCTCCGTAGGCTCGTTTTACCGAAAACGAGTTGTCCTTCCATACCTAGTGGTTTCGTCCATCAACTGGTCTATCAATCCGCCTCAGGGAATCCAGAAGAAGGAAATCTTCTAAACGCTGATAAGAAAAATCCGTCCGGAAGGCATCCCGTTACCATCTACCCAACAATCCCAAAACTCGGGCATTTTGTTAGCGGCCCAAAGGAAATAAGCATGGGAATCTGGAAGCGAGATGACCCTCACCCGTCCAGTCGTCGGTCCAAAATGCAAAGGAATTACCATCACCCAATACTGGATGTAAGAGATGCTGGAAGCGAGGTAGCACCGACTTGATGACTTTCCAGAATGGTAAGGGTGGAAGTTTCGCTGCATGGATAGATTGCCTTGGACCCCGATGTTTTAGATACCGCAGATGAGTCTGCAACCAAGTTTTCGCTTCTGCCCCAAATCCTACTAACCCATTTCAGTAGAAGAGCCTCATTCATGGTTTCCAGACATGTGATCCCCAGACCGCCAGCTTCTTTTGGCGAAGTATCAGTCTCCCAGTCCACTAGATGTAATCCAGATCCTTCCTGACCTATTTTGCCCCAAAGAAATCTTCGCATGATCATGTCCAATCGACTTCTGATACCAACATGGAGTAGACGAGACAACATGAAGGAAACATGAATAGTCGAGAGCACGGCCTTTACAAGCACTAAACGCCCACCACATGATAGAATAACTGCCTTCCACCTTGAGAGTTTCTTCTCCATTTTTTTCAATGATACGCAACCAATCAGACGTCTTAATTATGCATGCTTAAAAAGGAAGGCCCAGGCAACGGATTGGGAGAGAGCTAGGCCCCGTACCGAGCTCGCCACAACAAGATCGTACATGGAGTTCTGTATGGCTTAACGGAATAGCAGTAGACTTGCCACGGTTAAGGATCGGGCCAGACAACTCACCAAAAATCTCTAACACCATTGCTATCCCTTTAGCTCCTCTTTGCCCCTATTGTAAAGAAGATGGTGTCATCTGCAGATTGCAACAGGGGAACAGAGTTATCACCAATAGTGTAACCTGCTGAGAGATCATTACATAACACCTGGTCGACCATGCATAACAAGGACATCAACTGCAATCACAAAAAGCATAAGGGCAAGGGGGCACCCTGGTCTAACTCCTCTCTGAGGTTGAAAAAGCCTCCTTCCGGTCCACCTTTAATAAGTACCGAGTAGGAAGTTGTGGTGATGCAACGCTTCATCCAGGAGATCCAAGTGTCAGAGAAACCACGTCTAGTCATAGCCATCCAAGGAAACACTAGTCTACCGTATCATATGCTTTAGAAAAATCTACCCTCCACAACACATGCTTAGACTTACGTCTCTTCCAGTTTGCTATAATTTCAGTTGCCATCGCCAAGTTTTGTGTAATCTGATCTTCTCAGAATAAAAGTTGAATGAAGCAGTGAGATGATGTGCTCAGGCACCCTATTCAATCTAGTCGCGAAGACCTTCACTACAATCATATAAATGGCGTTAGAGAGTGCAATTGGCTTGAATCCTCCACTCTCTCTCGGAAACCTCCTTCTTAGGCAATAGAAAAAGAAGATTCTTGTTGAGTTTGTTAACCTATGACAACCTTTCTTGCCACCAAAGTCCAGAATTCCCTGAAGAAGCCATGTAACCCATCAAGCGCATGTGCACCATCGTTGTTAAGGTTCCAAATCGCAGTTTTTTTTCTTCCTTCAGGGTGATGCCTTGTACTGGATGATTTGTGTGCTCCTCTGACAGCTGGGAAGCCCCCAACCCAGACCATATCCATGGTTTATCAACCGATCTTTTCTCGAGAAAAAAATGAAAATGACAGCTGGGAAGCCCCCAACCCAGACCATATCCACGGTTTATCAACCGATCTTTTCTCGAGAAAAAAATGAAAATGGTCCGCAATTTCCGCCCCATTTCACGGTCTTCTCAACTCTCCTTCCATTCATCGCCACCGAGGAACCGAGTTATGAAGACGCCTACCGATGGCAACTTTTTAGAAATAAGTTGTGTTTGCATCACCTTCTTCGATCCAAGAGTGTCGTAATCTTCGTTTCCATTCCACAACTCGCTTCTTATCCTCTTCTAGGATTATTTTTTCTGCAGCCGCTCTTTTAATGAGTTCCTCAGCTCTAAGTTCCCCAGTGTCCTCCAGCCTATCAAATCTGCTTGTCTCCATCTCTACATCCATATAATGCGTACTTCTTGCCTCTCTAACCCCCTTCTTGAAGGAACAAAGCTGCTTGCACAAAAAAAGCTTTTGAGCCAACTGTGACGCTACATATCCTGAGACCATCATGGAATTCCAGTGATTTGAAACCTAATATTTGAAACTCTCCTCCTGTAGCCATGCACGCTCAAATATGAACAAACCATGTGGGGTAGAGACCAGGCCAGAGTCCTAGAGTTGTGACGTGCGATCAGATCTAGAACAAGGTCTAGATGTGGAAGTCGAGAGAGGGGAGTCGTCAAGAAGCTCCACGGATGCTAGGAAATGGTCAATACATGAGCGCTACCCGGAGTTTCTCCAGGTGTAATTTGTGTCTGACGCATCAATTACCTCTAGCTCCATATCATCAATCAGCTCAACAAAATCAACTGAACCATGATCATGTCCTCCCCTCAAGCAGGGATGGTCTGACAAAAGCAAAGTAACGTTGAAGTCATCATCAATCAACCATGCCACCCCAAGGAAGGTGCCTCTTGCAGTACGGAGATCCACCCATAAATCCTGCTCGAGAGTCTGCAAACAAGGGCCATAGACACATGAGAATGCAAAGCGAGTGCCCGAGTCGACATTCTCTAGGAAAACCGTAAGAACATTTCTTCCTTGTAACTTTGCCACGAAGTTAAACATAGAGTCTTTCCATGCGATGATGAGTTCCTCCTGCAGTGCTAACATCGTCCAGAGATCTGAAGTCCGTCAAAGAGTTAGCACCTATCGATCTCTAAAAAAGGAACATGATTGGATTTTTGACTCCTGCAACATGACCACATTACTGCATCATTCAATTAACCGAGCTTCATTTTTCTGGGTCACACAGACCCCTCACACTCTAAGTTAAAACTTTCATTGAGACCACTGTGACTATCTCGAAGCTCGCACCATGCATGCTGCTGCCAGCGCAACTTAGGCCTTATGATCCGAGATAATAATACTCCATCTGCTGACCGCCCTTGACCTTTTTCTATCTTTGTATCTTTTCGTTCTTCCCTTCCCTGCAACAGTAGAGCTGGAGGAGAATGTTGAGGCCTCACTCGTTGTAGAAGGCAGAGGGAGTGTTCGAGTTTGGTCCCGTCCCACAACAACCTCCAAAACTATATCCACATGATCAGGTGATACAAAAGCAAGAGTATCTTCAGGGGGTGATCACAAGCCCCACAGGAGCTGCTAGCTGCTCCACCCGAGTCTCCACACACGCAATCCTCAACATATGCAATACTTGGGTGTGGTTCCATGAGTTCTTGCAGAGGAGGCTCCTTAGGAGTAACAGAACTATCGTGCTCCTTAATGGAGGGGTTAATAGCAGAGAGATCGGCACATGGGATCTCCTCCACTGTTAGAGGTTTGATAGACTTAGGATAACCATGTCTTTAGCATGTGACCATTCAATAAACGGGTCTGAGGTTAACAGATCCACTCCAATCGGTAAGTTTAGTAGGAGATTCGGTCAGGTCGGCCATGTCCGATTTAAAAAACTATCAAATGAAATCAATGTCGAATATGCATCCAAATTTGCTCGCAGCCCTAAGAGGAAAGAAGGCGACGTTGGTGATTGCTTCACTAGATCCTGCTGTATCGTGTTTTCAACACATTCTAGGTTTGGCTCAAGACCTAAACTCCTCGATTCAATCTCCACCTTTCTCTCACTTATTTGAAAAGTTTCCAAAACTGGGTTCTCATTAATAGCGATGGAATCCTCGGTGATTTCTCGCAACCGCCATTGTTGGGAAAAAACAAATGACTTTCTTTATTCCATAAGCCCTAGGCTCTCTTATATAGGAGAGTAGCCTATGGGTAAATTACATAAAGAAGACAACTGAAACATAAAATAAAATAAGAGAAGAGGTACTCTATATGCGTCAACACTCCCCCTCAAGATGGAGCATAGATATCAATCATGCTCAGCTTGGACGCACACTTCTGGAATGGGCCTCGAAGTAATGCCTTGGTAAAAATATCAGCAGTCTGATTCTCTGATGTGACGTGAGATGTAGCAATGAACCCCTTCTGAATCATGTCACGTATGTAGTGACAGTCAACCTCAATATGCTTGGTCCTCTCATGAAAGGCTGGGTTGTTTGCAATGAACAAGGCGGCCTGATTGTCACATTCCAACATCATAGGAAGTGGAATATCAAGACATAGATCTGTAAGTAAAGATTTCACCCACATCATTTCTGTGCTAGCTTGGGCCATAGCCCTGTATTCGGATTCAACACTAGATCTAGCTACCACTGTCTGTTTCTTGCTCCTCCATGAGACTAGGGCATCTCCAACATAAACTGCAAATCCTGAGGTGGACTTGCTGTCCTTGGGGCATCCTGCATAGTCTGCATCAGCGCATGCTGTGATAGCGATCTCCTTTCCCTTCTTAAATAGCAGGCCTGCACCTGGAGATGATTTTAGATATCTCAGAATCATGTGTATTGCATCCATATGGACCTGACGTGGTTGCTCCATGAACTGGCTCACACGACTCACTGCAAATGATATATCAGGTCTAGTGATCGTGACATACAGTAATTTGCCTACCAGTTCTCTGTACCTTCTCTTGTCCACCTCTTCTGTGTCATCATCATAGAGCTTCATGCTGGGATCCATTGGTGTCGTAGCAGGTCGACACCCTAGCATACCTGTCTCACTTAATAGATCTGTAACATATTTTCTCTGCGACAATTACTAATCCATATGAATTTCTAGCAAACTCCAGCCCCAGAAAATATCTAAGGACTCCCAAGTCCTTGGTAACAAACTCGGTTCCCAGCCTTTCTTTTGCCTGCTTAATGCCCTGCTCATCATCTCCTGTAATCAAGATATCATCAACATAAACCATGATTACAATGATACCTCTAGCCGTCTTCTGCACAAACAAGGAATGATCATCATTGGAATGTTTATATCCTTGTTTCTCAAAAAGATCTGAAAGCTTCTGAAACCACGCTCTGGGGCTCTGCTTAAGGCCATAGATGACCTTATGTAACCTGCATACCTTGGAACACTCCCCCTCAACAGCAAACCCATGTGGCTGTTGCATATAGACTTCCTCTTGCAGTTCGCCATATAGGAATGCATTCTTCACGTCCAGCTGATAAAGCGACCAGTCTCTAGCAACTGCAACTGATAACAGGATCCGTAGAGTGGAATGACGCGCCACAGGCGAGAATGTGTCAAGGTAATCCACCCCGTATGTCTGTGTGAAGCCACGTGCAACAAGGCGTGCCTTGTACCTGTCAATAGAGCCATCTGCATTGTGCTTCACTGTAAACACCCACTTGCAGCTTACCGGGCTGACATCTGGAGGTATAGGAACCAAGCTCCATGTGCCTCTTGACCGAAGTGCCGTCATTTCTTCTTCCATTGCTACCCGCCATCTAGCATCCTGCAAAGCATCATGATGATTTCGTGGAATGTATGTAGCTGAAAGTGCCAATGCAAATGTCCTGAAGTCTCCAGATAGCCTCTCAAAAGACACGGCTGCTGATAATGGATATTTGGCACAGCTTCTCTTCGGCTTCCGTAGAGCAATTGGAACATCCAAATCATCTGTTTTCTCATCATGCTCCTGCAATACATCCTGCTGAGAAATGTCGTCAGATCCATCAACATTAATATTTTCATTACATACCATAGGCGAGCTAGTTGACGGGTCAGGACCATGAGCTGGAGGAGGCCTGCGGGTGTAATGGAATGGTAGTGGTGAGACTAGCGGTGGCGGTGGCGGTGGTGGTGGCGGTGGTGGTGGTTGTGGCGGTGGTGGTGGTGCTATCTGAGGTGGTGGTGTCATGAATATGGCATCAGGAGGTATAGGTGGTAGCTGCATGTCTCCTGATGCTGAAAAATACATAACAGATTCAAAAAATGTAACATCTGCACTGATCATATACCGCCGACGCACTGGATCAAAACACTTGTACCCCTTTTGAGTTCTGGAGTACCCAACAAAGACACACTTGACAACCCTAGGAGAGAGCTTGTCAGTACCAGGCGACAACTGATGGACGAATGCGACTGACCCAAACACACGAGGAGTAAGAGCGAACAAATCCTTGCCAGGATAAATGAGTGAGAAAGGAATCTGTTCATTCAAGACAGACGAGGGCATACGGTTGATTAGGTAACATGCAGTAAGAACTGCATCACCCCAGTTGGAGTAGGGAGCATGACTCTGTATAAGAAGAGATCTTGTGACATCAAGAAGGTGACGGTGTTTTCTTTCAGCAATCCCATTCTGTTGAGATGTATGAGCACAAGAGGTTTGGTGAATAATCCCTTTTGAGGAGTAGTAATTGGCCAAAATGTTGAGTTAAATTCCTAAGTAGTACCTGGGAATTACTTAAATACCCAGGTACTACGTAATGTTTTTTTTACTCAAAAACTACAGAGGTGTCGCATGTTGAACATGCGACACCCCTTAAGTTTTTTTTACCCAGGAACTGCGTTTGTGTCGCATGTTGGATGTGCGCTATAGATAACGCATATTCAACATGCGACATATATCCAGGGAATTCCCCTCGAAGATGGTCTCGAAATGTTCTGTACAGGTATCGCAGGTCTCGAAATTTCCTGTACAGGTATCGCATGTTGTATATGCGACATTCTTGCAGGCACTGATAACGCATTTTCAATATGCGTCATCCTTACAGGAAATTTTCCTCGAAAATGGCTGGGCAGGTGTGGGCTTTGAAATTTGAACATATAACGCATGTTCAATATACGTCATCCTTACAGGAATTTTTCCGCGAAAATGGCTGTCCAAGTGTGGGCTTTGGAATTTCAAGTTTCTAAAAACCCTTGAAAAGGCATGCCAATTCCATGTTTCTAACGTAAATTGACATCTTTTTGTAAACATTCCAGACATTGCAAACATTCTAGACATTCCAAATATCAAAGAAGACATTTCAAATATTGAATATAAGTAGACTTGTTCATGAATACACATTACATTTTTTGCATCATATTAAAAATTACATTGATTACAATTCAACGTTTTTTCCTCCGCTGGTATGTAATCGTAGAATCTGGAGGATGGAACGGTAATAGACGGTTTGCTTCGTCTATCATGTGGATTTGAGAGGGTCCTGGGGCATCTTCCTCGAATGTTGGCATAGACGGCGGCGTTAGTGTGCAGTACGTAGGTCGTGTCTGGCTGGGGTCCAATCCATGCCTCGACGGTACTTGAGGCGTTGGCAAGTCCTCTCTTGGTCGCTCGGTGGCAGGTGTGAAGTAGTCTCCTTGCGCAATGTTATCATCCTCCGCAGCGGCTTCTTCAAAGTCCATGGGTTCCGCGACTTGTTCACGCGCCCTACCTCGAGCTCTTCCTCGTCCCCGTCCACTTGCCCTTCCTCGCCTTGCCTCCTCCCTGCCACATCTGCACGCTCGTCATGTAACGTGACTGCATCTGCAAATTGTAATGACAGCCACTCCGTCATTTCCGCCTTCGCTTGTGCCGCAATCTCGCGGCATTCCTCGTGTCCAATGTCGTAGACACGGCTCCACAGAGCGAACTGAAGGATCAACTGGGCCGGGATCCATCTGAAAAATACAATATTCAATGTTAGACAATACAATTAAAAAACTATATGAAAAAACAATATCCGACAAAAGCAACAAGTATTTACCACAATGAAAATTATTATTATACGAGGGTAGCAAACTTACTCGAATTTGGACATTTACGTCGGTTGTGACCTTGACCACCACAATTTCCACATATTCTTATTTCTGCTCGCCGTCGGCGCATTTGATGTGGATGCTTGAGAATTCCTTGTGGCTTTGTTGGGACAACCACGGTGTGTGTGACCCAATATCCCACAATAGGAACAAGTATTTTGCCGAATCACATCTCTAACATCCATTTCATTATGTATTCTTGTTGTACGTGGACGACCTTTACCGCGTTTACGCTTTGGGTCCGGTCGTAACTCAGGATATTCGAGGGGAGCCCATGTTTCACGATCACCGATGGGAAAAAATTGTCCTCCGTAAACCTGCAACTGTTTCTCCCAGGTGTACTACTCTCCAACATAGGAATCTACATCAGCCCGACGCTTTGAAATGACTGCAATGGCGTGGGAACATGGGATACAATATATTTGCCACTTGTTGCAAGTGCATTTCCTTTGTAGCAAGTTTATCGTGTACTATTTGCGCCCGCGAATACCAGTAGACGTCCGTCGAGCCCTGGTAGACACCTCGAATAATATTTCTGGTTGTACTTGTACCTGAGTTACTGTGTGCCCATTCGCAGCTGCAGTCCAACGGGTCAGCTCTGTGGTTGCGTAATGCGTGAATTTTCGACCAGCAGCAATGGCTGCGCTTGCTTCTTCAAAATGCCGAATGAAGTATGACACACAATTATAAAAGGTCTTCTCAATTAACGCAGAAATTGGCAAGCAACAGGCATCTTTAAGAACTGCATTATAGCTTTCGCTCAGATTTGTAGTCATCTGACCAAACCTATACCCACCGTCATAGGCCAAGGTCCATTGCTCACGACGACAATCATGAGTTGAAAACCATCTAGCTGCTCCATTATTCCACTCTTGTAATTTCCTCATGAAGTACGCGAACTTCCTAGGTGTTGTCTGTAATGCTGCGGCTTGCACCAGAGCTTTCATGGAGCCATTTTTAAAGACGCTATTGAAGTTGCTCGCGACGTGCCTCGTACAAAACCGCCAATATGCAAAGGGTTCTAATAAATCCACGTCAGCATCTTTCATAGCGGCTTTTATACCAGAATGCCTGTCGGAGATGATACATATTGGTCCAGCTCGCATGCCGATTACCCTTAGACGAACCAACGAAAGAAACCACTTCCATGACGACAAGGATTCCTCGTCGACGATCCCGAATGCAAGGGGAACAATATGTTTATCCCCGTCAACCCCGCAAGCAATGAGCAGTTTTTGTTTGTACTTCCGTACAAATGTGTTCCGTCAACACTAATCAGTGGCCGACAATATTTGAATGCTTCAATGGAAGGACCAAATGCCCAAAAGCATCGTTCAAATCTGCGGCAGAGAGGTTTCCGAGGATCAGGATGGTCGCTGTAGTCAATATCAATTTCAGTCCCTGGAATAGCAGCCTTCATTGCATGCAAAAGAAAAGGCATTTCAGCGTATGACTTCTTCCAGTCACCAAATACAATTCCGATGGCCTTCCTTCGAGCATCCCAAGCCCTTTTCCTTGAAACCCAGTAGTTGTACATCTCGTGGATGTGAGCTCTACAACTAGATACCCGAACATTA